>JACWNB010000064.1:0-67900 GCA_016165855.1 Pseudocercospora ulei | reverse complement strand
AACTGTTCCTCGAGCTAAGCGCGACTAACTGTGTTACTCTCGTAGGCTCTAACGATTAACAGCCAGAAGATATCTCGAAATCGGCACCCTTGTGCTTTTGTCTCGTGTTACTAACTCTTGCATATAGCCTAAGGGAAAAAGCAGTGGTAGCAGGCATAGTATCGAGGGACAGGCTGTTGGTTCTTCTGCTTCTAAGTAGCCTTCTTGTATCCAATTACGCTAGCAAAGTATCGACACTTGTCGAATAAGTAACTGCTATCTTCAGGGTGTGCAGTAATATAGTACAGACAGCAGTGTAACGCAGTAAGGTTGCGCTCTAAGTTGATACAGTACACTTTATCTTAGCAGGTTTGGTTATAGTATTGCCTAGTAGCGACGGACTGTTTAGCAGAAGCGTTGGACACCTGTCGCTCGACAGCAGATACTAGGCGGTCGAGGGTATGTACATAGTAGTTGGCGGTCGGCTGGGCGCAGTTAGCGGTCGGTAGTATGCAGTTGGCAGTTGGCAGTCGGTAGTCGGTATTGGGCATAGGGTAGTCAGTAGTATAGAGGTTGGCGGCGGGTATAGGATAGTCGGCAGCAGGCGTAGGATAGTCGGCAGTGGGCATAGGATGGTCGGCAGCGGGCATAGGATAGTCGGCGGTGTGCGTAGGTTAATAGGGCATAGGGTGTTCGGCAGTAGACATTAGGTAGTTAGCAACGGGTGTTGTATAGTCGGCTAGTTGTTAACTAGTAGTAACCGCTACCTAGCTGTCTGTAGCAGAGTTAGGGAACGATTCCCTATAGTGGCTCGTGCAAAACTCGCACAGCTCTTGTCCTCTCGAACCACTTGTATATGAGACTTGTAGGTCGAGACTGTCGAGATAGGTAGACAGGGTAAGGCGACTATATTCCCTGTAGCCGAGATATCGTCGCATTGCTAATGTTTCCCTCTGCAACTACTAGGGAGCCTCGGCCCTCTTATCTCTATGCTTAAAGGCGTATTCGGTACGGTCTAGCGAGTGCCAGTTAGAGGTATCGGGATCGAAGAGGACGGTAGAGTACGCCTAGCGTCCGTCCTAACTATATCTGCCTAAGCCCTAGGCGAATTCGAGTAAGGAATATAGGGGTTCGACGTAGATAACAATACAGACGCTAGGGCTGTCAAACCCCTCTCTAAGCGCTAGCGTAGCGACAAGGTATAGATTAGCTGTATATGCGAGCTAGGTGTTTAGGATCGCAGCCTTCTCGTTAGGCCTGCTGCTCTAGGATATAAGGAATGGGCACCCTATATCCTAGGCAAGCCTTTCTGCTGTAAGGCGAGTCTGTGCAAAGATAAGGATACAGTCGGTAGATTCCTCTATCGTCGTATACGTGCACCAGTGCTAGTAGATCCAGGCGACAGCCTATGCTATAAATGTAGTAGATCGAGGCCAACCTTCGATTTAATAGACAATGTTGGTTTGGTTGGTGCTGCAGTAGATAACCCGGGGCAGGCTTAACTGGTTGTTGTACTTAAATTCGGCCTGTATAGTAGAGGGGAGGGTCGCGGTTAGATAGAGGATTTGTATAGTAAACTTAGTTAGCTTAGCAAAGTTATAGAAGCAGGGGCGGTATAGCACAGCAGTAACAGTAAAGTAGTATTCGTTAATAACGATCCGGTCGAGTCGACGCTGGACAGCGAGGCGTGCAAGGTACCCTAGGAATTCCTAGGAGCAGGCCGCCTTAGCGCTAATAATAACGAGTAGGGCGCTAGTAGTAGTTCCTAGTACCTATACAATGTGCTCGATAGATCGCTCGACGAGTCGCGCCTGCATGTTGATCTAGAGGGCAATAAGTAGGAGGACTAGTACAGTAGTGTAGGCCCTAGGCATCGTATATAGGACTATAAACAGTAGGCTCTTGCTAGCGCTAGTAGGGAGGATAACGACGAGTCGGCACTCGAGAGATGCTACAGCTACTATAGCCTCTGCCTGCCCCTCGCTCTTCCATTGCATGTCTAGTTAGTAGTATATATCGCAGGCCTAGGACAGAAGGTCTAGGAGGCTGTAGACGTGCTGTACGGAGCGATAGTTAAACTTAAGATGCTAGACGAGCGATAGGGCTGGCTAGGCACATACCTTCCCAACCTAGGGTAAGAGGCAAGGGACGTCGAGAAAATTCTGCTATAGTTAGAACGCGTCCCGGCCTCCCTTAATAGCGGCATTCTAGAGGTTAGCAGCTGCTCCGAACAGCGAGTTAGCGTACCGTCGGTTGGCAGTTTAGACAGTGTAATTGCGCTGTTCGGCTATAATAGCGGCTATATCGGATCCTCTAGCAACATTGGAATTGTCCTTATTAAGGTTAGTATCGAACAGGTCGGCGTACCTATTAAAGTAGCGCTTAATAATAGCGACAGTTAGGTAGCGCCAAACCCTTATACTAAATCGGTCTAAACTAGCGAGGACTGTAGCAGACCGAAGATTGTTGCTTACCCTTTGCTGTTCCTATACTTTGTTATAGAATGTCTGTAGGAACGGACAGAACTCGACAGTAGGGTATGTCTAGCTAAACAAGAGTTCCTAGAATAGCTAGACGAGGGTAAGGAAGTTGAGAAGGACTTGTTTAAGGGGGCTAAATAGGAATCGGATGTTGTTCTTTGTCTGCCTAGTTACGTTCTTCTTCTGCTTAGTGTATATATAGTAAATTATAATACTAGCTTCGCAGATAGTAATAGATCGCAGGTTCTGTATATTGCGCCAAGTAGCGCTTAGGAATTCGGGTTCTCGAACCGGTTTGTCTACTAGCTATAAGCAAGAGTAAGGCGAAGTAGTTAAGAAACTCCTATACCGACGCCTTAAAGGTTGCGATAGCTAGGTCCTTCTATACATGCTGTTAGGAATTAACCTAGAGGGGGCGCAGGGTAGGGCACTAGGTAGTAATGTTAAGAAGGTATCGACGAGGCTTCTAGAGGATCTCTACGTTCCGTTCTTCTGTTAGGAAGGAGTAGTGCATAGTAGTATTATTAAGCCGGTCGTATAGTTAGGTAGTATAGACCTATAGATACGGTCGATCAAAGAGAAGGTCTCGCTAAAGGATCTCGATGCAGCTACAGTAGCAGCTCTCGATTAGAGTAACAATGTCGGTTATACAGATAGTAACGTCCTAGAAGATAATAGTACTATAGGAACTGTCCTAGCTAGCCTAGTTAGAGGAGACTAGGCCCCGGCTAACCTAAAAGAGGTACCCTCTCTAGCGGACGAGTTTGCAGAAAGCAGTTTTATAGGCAACGACACTCTATATAGTGTATTGGATAGCCCTAAGGACGCCGTCGTTATTACTGTTGCTAGTAGTTCCTTCGAGAGCCTCGTTAAATACAAGGATTTGCCTAATCTAGATAAGGGCAGAGTTGTGCATATTTAGGTTGCCCAGCTTAATCTAGCTTTTCGTAGAGGGGACAATAGCAAGGAGTGCGACGAAGCTAATTAGAGGGGATTAGAATAGCCGGGTGTCGATAGGCTAGTAGAAGAGGGAGCAAATAAACCGCCTAACAAAGGGATATATATCCTCTATAGAATAGCCTTGTAAAACGATAGTATTAAGGCTGTCCTAGTTATAGCGCTGTTGCGCTAACAACACGACGCTTTGTAGTTGGAACAGTAACTTGGCCCCTAGTGCGTAGAGGGCTTGGAACCCAGCCTCGTCCAGTTAAAGCAACTGTCTAAGGTAGGCCAGTGCACGTTTAAGGACATAGACATACTTAGGGATAGTCGTAGCATCTTTGTACTAGCGAAAGCGGAATAAGTAGTGGTCTTTAATGTAAAACTAGGCGAGGGCGACCTTTCGTGCATTATTTAGGGTAGGGGCAGGACCGCTCTTAGTGCACCGGTTTACTGCGTCGTCGATAGCTGCTTCTGCTAAAGCAATAATGTCGAAGAGCGCGGGTTCGTAGGCTCTGTATAGAAGGGTAGTAATGTCGGCGATGTTCTGCTTTTAACAGCCCGATAAGGTGGTCGTCGATTCCAAAGTAGAGCAGCTATAGCTTTAAGGCCAATCGATGGACGTATATATCGTTAGTAACTACATCGGCGTAACCGGCGAGTGCGCGCTAGACTTAGTCGAACTTAGCGAGCTGTGTATTAAGGAAGGAGTTACCTTAGCTAGGATAGAGCACTTGTGTCTCCTATATAGGTGCCCAAGCGACCTCGAACAGCCGGTTCCAGCTGTATGTTTTAGCCTAGAAGAACCTTTAGGTACAGACTCCGTTAACCTACATCCGATTAGGTGTTTACCTTTTCTGTATCCGTTTGTTGCCGCCGCGCTGTTGCTCGTTCTTCTATCTATGTTCAGTCCTACAATGTGCTTGCATCCGTTGTATAGATTAAAAGAGTTAGTTATATAGCCTGCCTATATTGTCGGTATATATATATCGGAAACTATCGTAGTAGAATAGGAAACCCTAGACGCAGCTGTTAGTAGGGCTAGGCTATCTGACTTCTTGTAGTAACTGTGCGATGTCGATAAATTAGCGGAACTCGCCTACGAGCGCCTGTCGTTCTTCGGCAGACAGCGCTTAGTAATAGGCAGCTAGGTGCCCCTTAACTTCAGTTAGGACAATAGTGTATTAGTATAGCTAGCAGAGGATAATGCAGTATTCGGAAAGGTATGTAAAGACTCTGTCAAAGGTTGCTAGTATAGTGTCCCCTAATAGAGTATAGGACATGTTGTAGCAGCCTAGGTTGTCGTTAGTGCTAGTGCTTAATATAGATTAAAAGTGGATGTATGTGTTTAGTTGCAAAGTAGGCTTCTAATTGGAACCTTGTTAACTAGCTGTTGTAGTAAGTCTTCCAAATAGATATATAGGTTGCAGGTGTGCTTAAGAATCCAGCTAAGTGCGCCCCTAAGTTGGGTTAGTAGGAGGTAGGAGGCCGGGCTATAGACTACTAAAGCCCTAGACGTATTAGTAGATAGTATGCTCTGTTGCAAAGTGGAGTTCTATTTAGAGCTTTGCGCAGAGGTCGGCGACAGATGTTCCAAATGGAAGGTTGGTTAGCATATAGGTATAATGGAATTCGATCCTCGATAATCCAATTGGAAGTGTAGGTTGCAGATATAGATAGGTAAGATCGTCGATCGAGGTTCCAATTGGAAGTGCAGGTTGTAGGTGTAGATAGGTAACATCGTCGATCGAGGTTCGAAGTGGAATTACAGCCTATAAGGGATGTGTTTTTTTTTTTCGAGAGGCTGGGCAGTGTGCAGCCGGCAGATTAAGATTAGAATAGCTGTCTTCCAGGACTAGGGAGCTGTTATTATAGCACAGATAGCCGAAAGCCTTACTTAGATAGCGACAGTGCGGCCGTTCTTATAGTCCCAATGCTACTGTTCTGATTGCATACAAATGTTTCTATTTGGAAGTGCACATTGCCAGGATAGTTGCTATAAGTTGTAGTCCGTTGTATAATTAGTGTTGTATAATAAAATCAGACAGTCGTCGTCTAATGCTAGGTAGCCTTCCGTGCTTAGCTGGCCGTTATCTATGCCTAGCTAGCCGTTATCTCTACCTAGCTAGCCGTTATGTATACCTAGCTGGCCGTTATCTATGCCTAGCTGGCCGTTATCTATGCCTAGCTAGCCGTTATCTATGCCTAGCTAGCCGTTATCTATGCCTAGCTGGCCGTTATCTATGCCTAGCTAGCCGTTATCTATGCCCAGCTAGCCGTTATCTATGCCTAGCTAGCTGTTATCTATGCCTAGCTGGCCGTTATCTATGCCTAGCTGGCCGTTATCTATAGTCGTTATCCGTACTTAGCTGGCTGTTATCTATGCCTAGCTGGCCGTTATCTATAGTCGTTATTCGTACTAAGCTGGCCGTTATCTATGCCTAGTTAACCGTTATCTATAGCCGTTATCTATACCTAGCTGGCCGTTATCTATACCTAGCTGGCCGTTAGCTATACCTAGCTAGCCGTTATCTATACCTAGCTAGCTGTTATCTATGCCTAGCTGGCCGTTATCCGTACCTAGCTGGCCGTTATCTATGCCTAGCTAGCTGTTATCCGTGCCTAGCTGGCCGTTAGGCATAGATAACAGCTAGCTAGGTATAGATAACGGCTAGCTAGGTATAGCTAACGGCCAGCTAGGTATAGATAACGGCCAGCTAGGTATAGATAACGGCTATAGATAACGGTTAACTAGGCATAGATAACGGCCAGCTTAGTACGAATAACGACTATAGATAACGGCCAGCTAGGCATAGATAACAGCCAGCTAAGTACGGATAACGACTATAGATAACGGCCAGCTAGGCATAGATAACGGCCAGCTAGGCATAGATAACAGCTAGCTAGGCATAGATAACGGCTAGCTGGGCATAGATAACGGCTAGCTAGGCATAGATAACGGCCAGCTAGGCATAGATAACGGCTAGCTAGGCATAGATAACGGCTAGCTAGGCATAGATAACGGCCAGCTAGGCATAGATAACGGCCAGCTAGGTATACATAACGGCTAGCTAGGTAGAGATAACGGCTAGCTAGGCATAGATAACGGCCAGCTAAGCACGGAAGGCTACCTAGCATTAGACGACGACTGTCTGATTTTATTATACAACACTAATTATACAACGGACTACAACTTATAGCAACTATCCTGGCAATGTGCACTTCCAAATAGAAACATTTGTATGCAATCAGAACAGTAGCATTGGGACTATAAGAACGGCCGCACTGTCGCTATCTAAGTAAGGCTTTCGGCTATCTGTGCTATAATAACAGCTCCCTAGTCCTGGAAGACAGCTATTCTAATCTTAATCTGCCGGCTGCACACTGCCCAGCCTCTCGAAAAAAAAACACATCCCTTATAGGCTGTAATTCCACTTCGAACCTCGATCGACGATGTTACCTATCTACACCTACAACCTGCACTTCCAATTGGAACCTCGATCGACGATCTTACCTATCTATATCTGCAACCTACACTTCCAATTGGATTATCGAGGATCGAATTCCATTATACCTATATGCTAACCAACCTTCCATTTGGAACATCTGTCGCCGACCTCTGCGCAAAGCTCTAAATAGAACTCCACTTTGCAACAGAGCATACTATCTACTAATACGTCTAGGGCTTTAGTAGTCTATAGCCCGGCCTCCTACCTCCTACTAACCAACTTAGGGGCGCACTTAGCTGGATTCTTAAGCACACCTGCAACCTATATATCTATTTGGAAGACTTACTACAACAGCTAGTTAACAAGGTTCCAATTAGAAGCCTACTTTGCAACTAAACACATACATCCACTTTTAATCTATATTAAGCACTAGCACTAACGACAACCTAGGCTGCTACAACATGTCCTATACTCTATTAGGGGACACTATACTAGCAACCTTTGACAGAGTCTTTACATACCTTTCCGAATACTGCATTATCCTCTGCTAGCTATACTAATACACTATTGTCCTAACTGAAGTTAAGGGGCACCTAGCTGCCTATTACTAAGCGCTGTCTGCCGAAGAACGACAGGCGCTCGTAGGCGAGTTCCGCTAATTTATCGACATCGCACAGTTACTACAAGAAGTCAGATAGCCTAGCCCTACTAACAGCTGCGTCTAGGGTTTCCTATTCTACTACGATAGTTTCCGATATATATATACCGACAATATAGGCAGGCTATATAACTAACTCTTTTAATCTATACAACGGATGCAAGCACATTGTAGGACTGAACATAGATAGAAGAACGAGCAACAGCGCGGCGGCAACAAACGGATACAGAAAAGGTAAACACCTAATCGGATGTAGGTTAACGGAGTCTGTACCTAAAGGTTCTTCTAGGCTAAAACATACAGCTGGAACCGGCTGTTCGAGGTCGCTTGGGCACCTATATAGGAGACACAAGTGCTCTATCCTAGCTAAGGTAACTCCTTCCTTAATACACAGCTCGCTAAGTTCGACTAAGTCTAGCGCGCACTCGCCGGTTACGCCGATGTAGTTACTAACGATATATACGTCCATCGATTGGCCTTAAAGCTATAGCTGCTCTACTTTGGAATCGACGACCACCTTATCGGGCTGTTAAAGCAGAACATCGCCGACATTACTACCCTTCTATACAGAGCCTACGAACCCGCGCTCTTCGACATTATTGCTTTAGCAGAAGCAGCTATCGACGACGCAGTAAACCGGTGCACTAAGAGCGGTCCTGCCCCTACCCTAAATAATGCACGAAAGGTCGCCCTCGCCTAGTTTTACATTAAAGACCACTACTTATTCCGCTTTCGCTAGTACAAAGATGCTACGACTATCCCTAAGTATGTCTATGTCCTTAAACGTGCACTGGCCTACCTTAGACAGTTGCTTTAACTGGACGAGGCTGGGTTCCAAGCCCTCTACGCACTAGGGGCCAAGTTACTGTTCCAACTACAAAGCGTCGTGTTGTTAGCGCAACAGCGCTATAACTAGGACAGCCTTAATACTATCGTTTTACAAGGCTATTCTATAGAGGATATATATCCCTTTGTTAGGCGGTTTATTTGCTCCCTCTTCTACTAGCCTATCGACACCCGGCTATTCTAATCCCCTCTAATTAGCTTCGTCGCACTCCTTGCTATTGTCCCCTCTACGAAAAGCTAGATTAAGCTGGGCAACCTAAATATGCACAACTCTGCCCTTATCTAGATTAGGCAAATCCTCGTATTTAACGAGGCTCTTAAAGGAACTACTAGCAACAGTAATAACGACGGCGTCCTTAGGGCTATCCAATACACTATATAGAGTGTCGTTGCCTATAAAACTGCTTTCTGCAAACTCGTCCGCTAGAGAGGGTACCTCTTTTAGGTTAGCCGGGGCCTAGTCTCCTCTAACTAGGCTAGCTAGGACAGTTCCTATAGTACTATTATCTTCTAGGACGTTACTATCTGTATAACCGACATTGTTACTCTAATCGAGAGCTGCTACTGTAGCTGCATCGAGATCCTTTAGCGAGACCTTCTCTTTGATCGACCGTATCTATAGGTCTATACTACCTAACTATACGACCGGCTTAATAATACTACTATGCACTACTCCTTCCTAACAGAAGAACGGAACGTAGAGATCCTCTAGAAGCCTCGTCGATACCTTCTTAACATTACTACCTAGTGCCCTACCCTGCGCCCCCTCTAGGTTAATTCCTAACAGCATGTATAGAAGGACCTAGCTATCGCAACCTTTAAGGCGTCGGTATAGGAGTTTCTTAACTACTTCGCCTTACTCTTGCTTATAGCTAGTAGACAACCGGTTCGAGAACCCGAATTCCTAAGCGCTACTTGGCGCAATATACAGAACCTGCGATCTATTACTATCTGCGAAGCTAGTATTATAATTTACTATATATACACTAAGCAGAAGAACGTAACTAGGCAGACAAAGAACAACATCCGATTCCTATTTAGCCTCCTTAAACAAGTCCTTCTCGACTTCCTTACCCTTGTCTAGCTATTCTAGGAACTCTTGTTTAGCTAGACATACCCTACTGTCGAGTTCTGTCCGTTCCTATAGACATCCTATAACAAAGTATAGGAACAGCAAAGGGTAAGCAACAATCTTCGGTCTGCTACAGTCCTCGCTAGTTTAGACTAATTTAGTATAAGGGTTTAGCGCTACCTAACTGTCGCTATTGTTAAGCGCTACTTTAATAGGTACGCCGACCTGTTCGATACTAACCTTAATAAGGACAATCCCAATGTTGCTAGAGGATCCGATATAGCCGCTATTATAGCTAAACAGCGCAATTACACTGTCTAAACTGCCAACCGACGGTACGCTAACTCGCTGTTCGGAGCAGCTGCTAACCTCTAGAATGCCGCTATTAAGGGAGGCCGGGACGCGTTCTAACTATAGCAGAATTTTCTCGACGTCCCTTGCCTCTTACCCTAGGTTGGGAAGGTATGTGCCTAGCCAGCCCTATCGCTCGTCTAGCATCTTAAGTTTAACTATCGCTCCGTACAGCACGTCTACAGCCTCCTAGACCTTCTGTCCTAGGCCTGCGATATATACTACTAACTAGACATGCAATGGAAGAGCGAGGGGCAGGCAGAGGCTATAGTAGCTGTAGCATCTCTCGAGTGCCGACTCGTCGTTATCCTCCCTACTAGCGCTAGCAAGAGCCTACTGTTTATAGTCCTATATACGATGCCTAGGGCCTACACTACTGTACTAGTCCTCCTACTTATTGCCCTCTAGATCAACATGCAGGCGCGACTCGTCGAGCGATCTATCGAGCACATTGTATAGGTACTAGGAACTACTACTAGCGCCCTACTCGTTATTATTAGCGCTAAGGCGGCCTGCTCCTAGGAATTCCTAGGGTACCTTGCACGCCTCGCTGTCCAGCGTCGACTCGACCGGATCGTTATTAACGAATACTACTTTACTGTTACTGCTGTGCTATACCGCCCCTGCTTCTATAACTTTGCTAAGCTAACTAAGTTTACTATACAAATCCTCTATCTAACCGCGACCCTCCCCTCTACTATACAGGCCGAATTTAAGTACAACAACCAGTTAAGCCTGCCCCGGGTTATCTACTGCAGCACCAACCAAACCAACATTGTCTATTAAATCGAAGGTTGGCCTCGATCTACTACATTTATAGCATAGGCTGTCGCCTGGATCTACTAGCACTGGTGCACGTATACGACGATAGAGGAATCTACCGACTGTATCCTTATCTTTGCACAGACTCGCCTTACAGCAGAAAGGCTTGCCTAGGATATAGGGTGCCCATTCCTTATATCCTAGAGCAGCAGGCCTAACGAGAAGGCTGCGATCCTAAACACCTAGCTCGCATATACAGCTAATCTATACCTTGTCGCTACGCTAGCGCTTAGAGAGGGGTTTGACAGCCCTAGCGTCTGTATTGTTATCTACGTCGAACCCCTATATTCCTTACTCGAATTCGCCTAGGGCTTAGGCAGATATAGTTAGGACGGACGCTAGGCGTACTCTACCGTCCTCTTCGATCCCGATACCTCTAACTGGCACTCGCTAGACCGTACCGAATACGCCTTTAAGCATAGAGATAAGAGGGCCGAGGCTCCCTAGTAGTTGCAGAGGGAAACATTAGCAATGCGACGATATCTCGGCTACAGGGAATATAGTCGCCTTACCCTGTCTACCTATCTCGACAGTCTCGACCTACAAGTCTCATATACAAGTGGTTCGAGAGGACAAGAGCTGTGCGAGTTTTGCACGAGCCACTATAGGGAATCGTTCCCTAACTCTGCTACAGACAGCTAGGTAGCGGTTACTACTAGTTAACAACTAGCCGACTATACAACACCCGTTGCTAACTACCTAATGTCTACTGCCGAACACCCTATGCCCTATTAACCTACGCACACCGCCGACTATCCTATGCCCGCTGCCGACCATCCTATGCCCACTGCCGACTATCCTACGCCTGCTGCCGACTATCCTATACCCGCCGCCAACCTCTATACTACTGACTACCCTATGCCCAATACCGACTACCGACTGCCAACTGCCAACTGCATACTACCGACCGCTAACTGCGCCCAGCCGACCGCCAACTACTATGTACATACCCTCGACCGCCTAGTATCTGCTGTCGAGCGACAGGTGTCCAACGCTTCTGCTAAACAGTCCGTCGCTACTAGGCAATACTATAACCAAACCTGCTAAGATAAAGTGTACTGTATCAACTTAGAGCGCAACCTTACTGCGTTACACTGCTGTCTGTACTATATTACTGCACACCCTGAAGATAGCAGTTACTTATTCGACAAGTGTCGATACTTTGCTAGCGTAATTGGATACAAGAAGGCTACTTAGAAGCAGAAGAACCAACAGCCTGTCCCTCGATACTATGCCTGCTACCACTGCTTTTTCCCTTAGGCTATATGCAAGAGTTAGTAACACGAGACAAAAGCACAAGGGTGCCGATTTCGAGATATCTTCTGGCTGTTAATCGTTAGAGCCTACGAGAGTAACACAGTTAGTCGCGCTTAGCTCGAGGAACAGTTCTAAGAAAAGCTACCAGACATCGAAAAGTATCTTAACTAGGCAACAAGCGGTACTAGGTTCTGCCGCTAACAGGCTATTAACAGTATATATGTATGCGCATCTGTCCTCGAGTTCCTAAATAACAAGTAGGCCTAGGCTACTATCTATACTATATGTATAGTGGGTTCCTAAAGCGGGTTTGTATATAACAAGCCAGAAATAGAAGGACACAATGCAAAGTGGCTTTCCAATTAGAAGACAAACATACAATGCAAAGTAGCATTCCAATTAGAAGACATACATACAATGCAAAGTAGCATTCTAATTAGAATACAAACATACAATGCAAAGTGGCATTCTAATTAGAATACAACTACACCAGTATACAGAGTCCTGTATACGCACAGGAACCTATAGCCGACGTCGACCCCTCTACCGGTTAACCCGCTGCAGCTAGCAGAACCGGCAGCTACTAGCAACATATGTATGTTCTAGGCATACCTGCTAACTGCACTTCCAATTAGAAGACACATCTACGAACTGCACTTCCAACTGGAAGATACTTGTGCTAACTGCACTTCTAATTAGAAGACCGACTTCTATATCTTCCAATTAGAAGCGCACTCTGCAGCCAAAGCCGCTAGCCTAAACAGCCAGGCCGACCGCCTATACTAGGTAGAGGGTATAACCGAAATATCAGGCACAGGTGCTAACCGCGACTCTAAATAGAAGACTACTGTGCATTCCCTAGGTCAATCTTCTAATTGGAAGGACACTTTGCAATTAAGACTAACAGGTCGAACAGCCGGCCTACTGTAGCCTACTATTATGTGCTGCGTCTAGCGACAGAAGACCCAACTACTATCTAGCAGTATGTCGACCCTCCAACAACGAGCATACCCGTCGAGTATGCAGGCACTCTTCCGACAGGCTAACTACCTAACAGTATACACTAATACCTAAGCACCCGGCCTATTACCTAGCGCTACCTGCTACCTAGCGCCAGCCTGCTACCTAGCGCTAACCTGCTACTAAGAAGAGCTTACAGCCGCCGAGACTGACTACTAGGCACGATACTCGAGTGCTATAGCAAGTTGCACACCGTGCTTCAAATTGGAAGTTTATCCGAAAACAGCCTTATCGCCTGTCTATTTGGAAACCTACTTAGCAACGAAGGCCGACTAAGAGACTTAGGCTTGAACCGGAAAAGGCCGAATCCGTCCGCGCTAACAAAGAAAATACGTTATTGTTACGCCGTTCTACACAACAAGGTAAAGCCTAAGGCTACTGCACGCTCTACCTTACTTCACTTTGCTATATGCCTAACAACGCTAGTTATTTCTTACATGCAGGTTATGCGCAGCGTCTACGTGCAGGCTATATGCCGACTAAACACGCGGCCTAACTATCGACAAGTTTACCTAACTGACGCTGTTAGTAGGTCCGGAAGGTTCCGCAGCGTCCTCTGTAAGCAAGCACCTTACCTGTATACAAAGCAACCTGCCGCTTCGAGACAATAAAGAGCGAAAGCAGCACTAATAAGCCTATTACCTTTTACAATAGTAAGAAGCAAACTGCGCTAGGCCTAACCTTATATACAGGGCTCAACGGTCAAGCTGGTCTAAGCGCCCTATGCAGACCTACTAATATTAACCTTCGCCTCTTCTTTAACTTTCCTTTTCTACTATACTCGCATTTTGGATCTACTACTACTACTACTACTAGCTACTACTACTACTACTAGCAGCTACTACTACTAGCAGCTACTACTACTAGCAGCTACTACTACTAGCAGCTACTACTACCCCTAGCAGCTACTACTAGAAGAACAAGAGACAAGTTCTAACTGGAACGCCAGTCTGCACTTTTCGTTACTGCCTATTCTGCGCCTTAGATTTGCAGACTGTCCTAAGCAATTTTTTCTACTAACGTACTGCAACTGTCTACCTACTAAGCAGTATAGCTAGAATAACCTTTACCCTAAACTTAATAAAGGGCAAGGGCAAGCGAGCTGCGCCTAGATCGCCCCTATCCCCCTTACCGGCCGAGAAGCGTACGAAGCCTACTACCGACCAAGACCCTAAGACCCCTAAGGCTAAGTGTAGCTGTCGAAAGGCTACAGGCAACGACACACTAGCTACCTAGCAATACCTAACTATAGACCCCGAGCAGCGTCGCTAAGAGGCGAATACAGAGCATACAGCTTAAATCCAGGCCTACCTCGCCTAACTCTGCACTACCGGAAAGCTTATCCTACTCGACCTGCGCTACGGCATCTACGTATGTAAATACAATATAGGATTCCTAGACAACAACGGCAAGATGTTGGGCTACTAGGGCTTCTACCTATACAATAAGTTCCTAGAGTTTGTCGAGGCTATCCGGCCTGTCGCCGAAACATGCGCCTGCTAGTTCTACGAGGTATGTTAAGCCCCCTACGCTCTTATAATCTACTTCTATATAAGAAACTTGCAACTTAAGCTTCTAATTGGAACTTTCAAGGCCCCCCCTACGCTCCTACAATCTACTTCTATATAAGAAACTTGTAACTTAAGCTTCTAATTGGAACTTTTAAGGCCTGCACTAGAGTTCCAATTAGAAGCGCAGGTTGGACTGCTATTTCTATATACGCTAGAGTTCCAATTGGAAGCGCAGGGTGCACTGCTATCCCCTATATGCACTAAGTTCTAATTAGAAGCGCAGGTTGCATTGCTATCCCCTATATGTACTAGAGTTCCAATTGGAAGCGCAGGTTGCATTGCTATCGAGTATATTCCCCTTACTAACCTTCTAATTAGAAGGGCATATTGCAGCTAAACCTGTTACTTTAAGGCTTAATAGGCGAATACTAACGAGTGTAGGACAGGTTTAGGACCTGGACAGAGGCAGGCACTGCGTCTAACAAGCCTAAAGACCGAAGCTAGACGACACTTAACCTTGGAAGCGCAGGGTGCACTGCTATCCCCTATATGCACTAAGTTCTAATTAGAAGCGCAGGTTGCATTGCTATCCCCTATATATACTAGAGTTCCAATTGGAAGCGCAGGTTGCATTGCTATCGAGTATATTCCCCTTACTAACCTTCTAATTAGAAGGGCATATTGCAGCTAAACCTGTTACTTTAAGGCTTAATAGGCGAATACTAACGAGTGTAGGACAGGTTTGGGACCTGGACAGAGGCAGGCACTGCGTCTAACAAGCCTAAAGACCGAAGCTAGACGACACTTAACCTAAAGGCTATCGTAGCCTATATCTAAGACAAAGCGCCTAACACTTTTACTACTAAGATAATCTGTAGTACAGAGTCCCTAGTGCCCGCCGCCTATTACGGCAATATAATAATCACTATCTACGTCCTCCAAGCGGTATAGCGTATCTAAGAGCAAGCCGGAGCACACTACGTCTAGAAGTGCGTCTTAACCGAAACGCCTATACTAGACAATGTACATACCTTCGCTTCCCTCTAGGACTGGCCTGTTAGTAGAGAGGTGCTCTATCGACTTATAAGTATTGTTAACTACTTCCTACGCTGCGCTACAAGGAACAAGGGTGCAGCTACCTAGGCTACTAAGCTTAACTAGAAGTCGATCTCGTACTAGCCTGTAGCATACGCGTCCCCTAACGCTGCTATCCGGAACACGATCGAGCAACAAGAACAGCAGGACTGACTGCTGTATACGCTCCTAGGCAAGGAAGAGACGGAGGACCTAGATAAGTAGATCTGGGAATACAACGAGACTATCGTTGATCTGGCCGACAATAGGAAGATCTTCGCAGAGTTGGATCGCAAGAAAGGTGTGTTCGGAGGCAAGGTCTAACCTATCGCTTCCAGCCTTGCAGATTGGGACTTACACTACCGCTATGCGTTTATAGACGCGCTTACAAAAGATGTACACGTCGTGTTCGATTCGTCTAGCACAGTTAGCCTAAGGAACATGCATCTTATCGAGGACAGTAATGTCCGTGCATAACGCTTTACAACTACGAACACAGCCGACGTGCTAGAGAGCAGCGACAGCGTCCTAGATTCCGCAGATCCCTTATACAGTGCCGCCTAGGTCGCTAACTGCATATTTAACTAGCTTAACTAGCAGATAAACGACAAGACCGCTAAGCTGCTAACCTTTAAGGAAGCCTGCTCTATGCTTAAGCTCGAGGTAGAAGAGGGTCTCGCTGAGAGGGACCCTATTTTAGTGCACTTCTTTAGCATTAAATTCAAGGGTCTAGGACTAAAGCCGTAGCAGCCCTAGGCAATCGCCTGGATCATAGAAATGTAGCTAAGCCTGCTTAAGGGCTGCATCCTAGGCGACGATGTAGGACTCGGCAAGACTGTTATTATCCTGTGCGCCCTCCTAGCCTAGAAAGACAAGATTACAGAGGCGAGGAGAGAGATAGGACTGTAAGTAACCGACTCTTATGCAAAGTGGACTTCCAATTAGAAACATGCTGACTATAGGGGTTAGAAGTAACCGACTCTTATACAAAAGTGGACTTCCAATTAGAATATACTGACTATAGGGGTTTGTAGTCTTCCAATTGGAACACGCCGACTATAGGGGTCGGTAGTCTTCTAATTGTAAAGTCCACTTTGCAACCTTTCCTTTAGTTGTTAGGTCTTCTATTTAGAAGTCTACTTTGCAATCTTTCCCCTTTAGGCTTAGTTAGAGCTAACACCTCCTATAGGCGGCCTGGACAAGCTACTCTGCGTAGTACCTAAGAGTCTAAGCAGTCTCTACGACGATAGCGACGCAGAGCTATCTGCCCCTTTAGCCAACGCCTAGTAGCACTGCTGCATCTGAGCCGATATCCGCTAGAGATACATAGACGAGCATAGGGCTCGTCTACAGTATGCCCCTATATACTAGCTTAGCCCCAACACTGCCGTTAACGCCTAGGTCGACGACATTTGCACGTACTTCTAGGACCCCTAGCACTGCATTAGGCTACATATATATGTTAACGTTAGCGCAAAGTACGCCCAGCATTACACTTCGATTCCTAAGACGAGTAAGGGCTTAATCGAGTTCTGCGACAGGCTAGACTACGACGACCTAGAGACTGCTAGCACCTTTGTTACTACAACTAAGGATGCCTTTGTGCAAAAGAACCTAAAAGCTAGGCTACAGTACTAAGCCCGACACTAGTACTCCTACGCTAGCTATAGCGTAGGAGTACTAGTGTCGGGCTTAGTACTGTAGCCTAGCTTTTAGGTTCTTTTGCACAAAGGCATCCTTAGTTGTAGTAACAAAGGTGCTAGCAGTCTCTAGGTCGTTCGTAGTCTAGCCTGTCGCAGAACTCGATTAAGCCCTTACTCGTCTTAGGAATCGAAGTGTAATGCTGGGCGTACTTTGCGCTAACGTTAACATATATATGTAGCCTAATGCAGTGCTAGGGGTCCTAGAAGTACGTGCAAATGTCGTCGACCTAGGCGTTAACGGCAGTGTTGGGGCTAAGCTAGTATATAGGGGCATACTGTAGACGAGCCCTATGCTCGTCTATGTATCTCTAGCGGATATCGGCTCAGATGCAGCAGTGCTACTAGGCGTTGGCTAAAGGGGCAGATAGCTCTGCGTCGCTATCGTCGTAGAGACTGCTTAGACTCTTAGGTACTACGCAGAGTAGCTTGTCCAGGCCGCCTATAGGAGGTGTTAGCTCTAACTAAGCCTAAAGGGAAAGATTGCAAAGTAGACTTCTAAATAGAAGACCTAACAACTAAAGGAAAGGTTGCAAAGTGGACTTTACAATTAGAAGACTACCGACCCCTATAGTCGGCGTGTTCCAATTGGAAGACTACAAACCCCTATAGTCAGTATATTCTAATTGGAAGTCCACTTTGTATAAGAGTCGGTTACTTCTAACCCCTATAGTCAGCATGTTCTAATTGGAAGTCCACTTTGCATAAGAGTCGGTTACTTACAGTCCTATCTCTCTCTCGCCTCTGTAATCTTGTCTTTCTAGGCTAGGAGGGCGCACAGGATAATAACAGTCTTGCCGAGTCCTACATCGTCGCCTAGGATGCAGCCCTTAAGCAGGCTTAGCTACATTTCTATGATCCAGGCGATTGCCTAGGGCTGCTACGGCTTTAGTCCTAGACCCTTGAATTTAATGCTAAAGAAGTGCACTAAAATAGGGTCCCTCTCAGCGAGACCCTCTTCTACCTCGAGCTTAAGCATAGAGCAGGCTTCCTTAAAGGTTAGCAGCTTAGCGGTCTTGTCGTTTATCTGCTAGTTAAGCTAGTTAAATATGCAGTTAGCGACCTAGGCGGCACTGTATAAGGGATCTGCGGAATCTAGGACGCTGTCGCTGCTCTCTAGCACGTCGGCTGTGTTCGTAGTTGTAAAGCGTTATGCACGGACATTACTGTCCTCGATAAGATGCATGTTCCTTAGGCTAACTGTGCTAGACGAATCGAACACGACGTGTACATCTTTTGTAAGCGCGTCTATAAACGCATAGCGGTAGTGTAAGTCCCAATCTGCAAGGCTGGAAGCGATAGGTTAGACCTTGCCTCCGAACACACCTTTCTTGCGATCCAACTCTGCGAAGATCTTCCTATTGTCGGCCAGATCAACGATAGTCTCGTTGTATTCCCAGATCTACTTATCTAGGTCCTCCGTCTCTTCCTTGCCTAGGAGCGTATACAGCAGTCAGTCCTGCTGTTCTTGTTGCTCGATCGTGTTCCGGATAGCAGCGTTAGGGGACGCGTATGCTACAGGCTAGTACGAGATCGACTTCTAGTTAAGCTTAGTAGCCTAGGTAGCTGCACCCTTGTTCCTTGTAGCGCAGCGTAGGAAGTAGTTAACAATACTTATAAGTCGATAGAGCACCTCTCTACTAACAGGCCAGTCCTAGAGGGAAGCGAAGGTATGTACATTGTCTAGTATAGGCGTTTCGGTTAAGACGCACTTCTAGACGTAGTGTGCTCCGGCTTGCTCTTAGATACGCTATACCGCTTGGAGGACGTAGATAGTGATTATTATATTGCCGTAATAGGCGGCGGGCACTAGGGACTCTGTACTACAGATTATCTTAGTAGTAAAAGTGTTAGGCGCTTTGTCTTAGATATAGGCTACGATAGCCTTTAGGTTAAGTGTCGTCTAGCTTCGGTCTTTAGGCTTGTTAGACGCAGTGCCTGCCTCTGTCCAGGTCCCAAACCTGTCCTACACTCGTTAGTATTCGCCTATTAAGCCTTAAAGTAACAGGTTTAGCTGCAATATGCCCTTCTAATTAGAAGGTTAGTAAGGGGAATATACTCGATAGCAATGCAACCTGCGCTTCCAATTGGAACTCTAGTATATATAGGGGATAGCAATGCAACCTGCGCTTCTAATTAGAACTTAGTGCATATAGGGGATAGCAGTGCACCCTGCGCTTCCAAGGTTAAGTGTCGTCTAGCTTCGGTCTTTAGGCTTGTTAGACGCAGTGCCTGCCTCTGTCCAGGTCCTAAACCTGTCCTACACTCGTTAGTATTCGCCTATTAAGCCTTAAAGTAACAGGTTTAGCTGCAATATGCCCTTCTAATTAGAAGGTTAGTAAGGGGAATATACTCGATAGCAATGCAACCTGCGCTTCCAATTGGAACTCTAGTACATATAGGGGATAGCAATGCAACCTGCGCTTCTAATTAGAACTTAGTGCATATAGGGGATAGCAGTGCACCCTGCGCTTCCAATTGGAACTCTAGCGTATATAGAAATAGCAGTCCAACCTGCGCTTCTAATTGGAACTCTAGTGCAGGCCTTAAAAGTTCCAATTAGAAGCTTAAGTTACAAGTTTCTTATATAGAAGTAGATTGTAGGAGCGTAGGGGGGGCCTTGAAAGTTCCAATTAGAAGCTTAAGTTGCAAGTTTCTTATATAGAAGTAGATTATAAGAGCGTAGGGGGCTTAACATACCTCGTAGAACTAGCAGGCGCATGTTTCGGCGACAGGCCGGATAGCCTCGACAAACTCTAGGAACTTATTGTATAGGTAGAAGCCCTAGTAGCCCAACATCTTGCCGTTGTTGTCTAGGAATCCTATATTGTATTTACATACGTAGATGCCGTAGCGCAGGTCGAGTAGGATAAGCTTTCCGGTAGTGCAGAGTTAGGCGAGGTAGGCCTGGATTTAAGCTGTATGCTCTGTATTCGCCTCTTAGCGACGCTGCTCGGGGTCTATAGTTAGGTATTGCTAGGTAGCTAGTGTGTCGTTGCCTGTAGCCTTTCGACAGCTACACTTAGCCTTAGGGGTCTTAGGGTCTTGGTCGGTAGTAGGCTTCGTACGCTTCTCGGCCGGTAAGGGGGATAGGGGCGATCTAGGCGCAGCTCGCTTGCCCTTGCCCTTTATTAAGTTTAGGGTAAAGGTTATTCTAGCTATACTGCTTAGTAGGTAGACAGTTGCAGTACGTTAGTAGAAAAAATTGCTTAGGACAGTCTGCAAATCTAAGGCGCAGAATAGGCAGTAACGAAAAGTGCAGACTGGCGTTCCAGTTAGAACTTGTCTCTTGTTCTTCTAGTAGTAGCTGCTAGGGGTAGTAGTAGCTGCTAGTAGTAGTAGCTGCTAGTAGTAGTAGCTGCTAGTAGTAGTAGCTGCTAGTAGTAGTAGTAGTAGCTAGTAGTAGTAGTAGTAGTAGATCCAAAATGCGAGTATAGTAGAAAAGGAAAGTTAAAGAAGAGGCGAAGGTTAATATTAGTAGGTCTGCATAGCATAGGGCGCTTAGACCAGCTTGACCGTTGAGCCCTGTATATAAGGTTAGGCCTAGCGCAGTTTGCTTCTTACTATTGTAAAAGGTAATAGGCTTATTAGTGCTGCTTTCGCTCTTTATTGTCTCGAAGCGGCAGGTTGCTTTGTATACAGGTAAGGTGCTTGCTTACAGAGGACGCTGCGGAACCTTCCGGACCTACTAACAGCGTCAGTTAGGTAAACTTGTCGATAGTTAGGCCGCGTGTTTAGTCGGCATATAGCCTGCACGTAGACGCTGCGCATAACCTGCATGTAAGAAATAACTAGCGTTGTTAGGCATATAGCAAAGTGAAGTAAGGTAGAGCGTGCAGTAGCCTTAGGCTTTACCTTGTTGTGTAGAACGGCGTAACAATAACGTATTTTCTTTGTTAGCGCGGACGGATTCGGCCTTTTCCGGTTCAAGCCTAAGTCTCTTAGTCGGCCTTCGTTGCTAAGTAGGTTTCCAAATAGACAGGCGATAAGGCTGTTTTCGGATAAACTTCCAATTTGAAGCACGGTGTGCAACTTGCTATAGCACTCGAGTATCGTGCCTAGTAGTCAGTCTCGGCGGCTGTAAGCTCTTCTTAGTAGCAGGTTAGCGCTAGGTAGCAGGCTGGCGCTAGGTAGCAGGTAGCGCTAGGTAATAGGCCGGGTGCTTAGGTATTAGTGTATACTGTTAGGTAGTTAGCCTGTCGGAAGAGTGCCTGCATACTCGACGGGTATGCTCGTTGTTGGAGGGTCGACATACTGCTAGATAGTAGTTGGGTCTTCTGTCGCTAGACGCAGCACATAATAGTAGGCTACAGTAGGCCGGCTGTTCGACCTGTTAGTCTTAATTGCAAAGTGTCCTTCCAATTAGAAGATTGACCTAGGGAATGCACAGTAGTCTTCTATTTAGAGTCGCGGTTAGCACCTGTGCCTGATATTTCGGTTATACCCTCTACCTAGTATAGGCGGTCGGCCTGGCTGTTTAGGCTAGCGGCTTTGGCTGCAGAGTGCGCTTCTAATTGGAAGATATAGAAGTCGGTCTTCTAATTAGAAGTGCAGTTAGCACAAGTATCTTCCAGTTGGAAGTGCAGTTCGTAGATGTGTCTTCTAATTGGAAGTGCAGTTAGCAGGTATGCCTAGAACATACATATGTTGCTAGTAGCTGCCGGTTCTGCTAGCTGCAGCGGGTTAACCGTAGAGAGGGGTCGACGTCGGCTATAGGTTCCTGTGCGTATACAGGACTCTGTATACTGGTGTAGTTGTATTCTAATTAGAATGCCACTTTGCATTGTATGTTTGTATTCTAATTAGAATGCTACTTTGCATTGTATGTATGTCTTCTAATTGGAATGCTACTTTGCATTGTATGTTTGTCTTCTAATTGGAAAGCCACTTTGCATTGTGTCCTTCTATTTCTGGCTTGTTATATACAAACCCGCTTTAGAGTGCCCGAGCCTTACCCTTTACTACAATCAACTCCGAACCCACTATACATATAGTATAGATAGTAGCCTAGGCCTACTTGTTATTTAGGAACTCGAGGACAGATGCGCATACATATATACTGTTAATAGCCTGTTAGCGGCAGAACCTAGTACCGCTTGTTGCCTAGTTAAGATACTTTTCGATGTCTGGTAGCTTTTCTTAGAACTGTTCCTCGAGCTAAGCGCGACTAACTGTGTTACTCTCGTAGGCTCTAACGATTAACAGCCAGAAGATATCTCGAAATCGGCACCCTTGTGCTTTTGTCTCGTGTTACTAACTCTTGCATATAGCCTAAGGGAAAAAGCAGTGGTAGCAGGCATAGTATCGAGGGACAGGCTGTTGGTTCTTCTGCTTCTAAGTAGCCTTCTTGTATCCAATTACGCTAGCAAAGTATCGACACTTGTCGAATAAGTAACTGCTATCTTCAGGGTGTGCAGTAATATAGTACAGACAGCAGTGTAACGCAGTAAGGTTGCGCTCTAAGTTGATACAGTACACTTTATCTTAGCAGGTTTGGTTATAGTATTGCCTAGTAGCGACGGACTGTTTAGCAGAAGCGTTGGACACCTGTCGCTCGACAGCAGATACTAGGCGGTCGAGGGTATGTACATAGTAGTTGGCGGTCGGCTGGGCGCAGTTAGCGGTCGGTAGTATGCAGTTGGCAGTTGGCAGTCGGTAGTCGGTATTGGGCATAGGGTAGTCAGTAGTATAGAGGTTGGCGGCGGGTATAGGATAGTCGGCAGCAGGCGTAGGATAGTCGGCAGTGGGCATAGGATGGTCGGCAGCGGGCATAGGATAGTCGGCGGTGTGCGTAGGTTAATAGGGCATAGGGTGTTCGGCAGTAGACATTAGGTAGTTAGCAACGGGTGTTGTATAGTCGGCTAGTTGTTAACTAGTAGTAACCGCTACCTAGCTGTCTGTAGCAGAGTTAGGGAACGATTCCCTATAGTGGCTCGTGCAAAACTCGCACAGCTCTTGTCCTCTCGAACCACTTGTATATGAGACTTGTAGGTCGAGACTGTCGAGATAGGTAGACAGGGTAAGGCGACTATATTCCCTGTAGCCGAGATATCGTCGCATTGCTAATGTTTCCCTCTGCAACTACTAGGGAGCCTCGGCCCTCTTATCTCTATGCTTAAAGGCGTATTCGGTACGGTCTAGCGAGTGCCAGTTAGAGGTATCGGGATCGAAGAGGACGGTAGAGTACGCCTAGCGTCCGTCCTAACTATATCTGCCTAAGCCCTAGGCGAATTCGAGTAAGGAATATAGGGGTTCGACGTAGATAACAATACAGACGCTAGGGCTGTCAAACCCCTCTCTAAGCGCTAGCGTAGCGACAAGGTATAGATTAGCTGTATATGCGAGCTAGGTGTTTAGGATCGCAGCCTTCTCGTTAGGCCTGCTGCTCTAGGATATAAGGAATGGGCACCCTATATCCTAGGCAAGCCTTTCTGCTGTAAGGCGAGTCTGTGCAAAGATAAGGATACAGTCGGTAGATTCCTCTATCGTCGTATACGTGCACCAGTGCTAGTAGATCCAGGCGACAGCCTATGCTATAAATGTAGTAGATCGAGGCCAACCTTCGATTTAATAGACAATGTTGGTTTGGTTGGTGCTGCAGTAGATAACCCGGGGCAGGCTTAACTGGTTGTTGTACTTAAATTCGGCCTGTATAGTAGAGGGGAGGGTCGCGGTTAGATAGAGGATTTGTATAGTAAACTTAGTTAGCTTAGCAAAGTTATAGAAGCAGGGGCGGTATAGCACAGCAGTAACAGTAAAGTAGTATTCGTTAATAACGATCCGGTCGAGTCGACGCTGGACAGCGAGGCGTGCAAGGTACCCTAGGAATTCCTAGGAGCAGGCCGCCTTAGCGCTAATAATAACGAGTAGGGCGCTAGTAGTAGTTCCTAGTACCTATACAATGTGCTCGATAGATCGCTCGACGAGTCGCGCCTGCATGTTGATCTAGAGGGCAATAAGTAGGAGGACTAGTACAGTAGTGTAGGCCCTAGGCATCGTATATAGGACTATAAACAGTAGGCTCTTGCTAGCGCTAGTAGGGAGGATAACGACGAGTCGGCACTCGAGAGATGCTACAGCTACTATAGCCTCTGCCTGCCCCTCGCTCTTCCATTGCATGTCTAGTTAGTAGTATATATCGCAGGCCTAGGACAGAAGGTCTAGGAGGCTGTAGACGTGCTGTACGGAGCGATAGTTAAACTTAAGATGCTAGACGAGCGATAGGGCTGGCTAGGCACATACCTTCCCAACCTAGGGTAAGAGGCAAGGGACGTCGAGAAAATTCTGCTATAGTTAGAACGCGTCCCGGCCTCCCTTAATAGCGGCATTCTAGAGGTTAGCAGCTGCTCCGAACAGCGAGTTAGCGTACCGTCGGTTGGCAGTTTAGACAGTGTAATTGCGCTGTTCGGCTATAATAGCGGCTATATCGGATCCTCTAGCAACATTGGAATTGTCCTTATTAAGGTTAGTATCGAACAGGTCGGCGTACCTATTAAAGTAGCGCTTAATAATAGCGACAGTTAGGTAGCGCCAAACCCTTATACTAAATCGGTCTAAACTAGCGAGGACTGTAGCAGACCGAAGATTGTTGCTTACCCTTTGCTGTTCCTATACTTTGTTATAGAATGTCTGTAGGAACGGACAGAACTCGACAGTAGGGTATGTCTAGCTAAACAAGAGTTCCTAGAATAGCTAGACGAGGGTAAGGAAGTTGAGAAGGACTTGTTTAAGGGGGCTAAATAGGAATCGGATGTTGTTCTTTGTCTGCCTAGTTACGTTCTTCTGCTTAGTGTATATATAGTAAATTATAATACTAGCTTCGCAGATAGTAATAGATCGCAGGTTCTGTATATTGCGCCAAGTAGCGCTTAGGAATTCGGGTTCTCGAACCGGTTGTCTACTAGCTATAAGCAAGAGTAAGGCGAAGTAGTTAAGAAACTCCTATACCGACGCCTTAAAGGTTGCGATAGCTAGGTCCTTCTATACATGCTGTTAGGAATTAACCTAGAGGGGGCGCAGGGTAGGGCACTAGGTAGTAATGTTAAGAAGGTATCGACGAGGCTTCTAGAGGATCTCTACGTTCCGTTCTTCTGTTAGGAAGGAGTAGTGCATAGTAGTATTATTAAGCCGGTCGTATAGTTAGGTAGTATAGACCTATAGATACGGTCGATCAAAGAGAAGGTCTCGCTAAAGGATCTCGATGCAGCTACAGTAGCAGCTCTCGATTAGAGTAACAATGTCGGTTATACAGATAGTAACGTCCTAGAAGATAATAGTACTATAGGAACTGTCCTAGCTAGCCTAGTTAGAGGAGACTAGGCCCCGGCTAACCTAAAAGAGGTACCCTCTCTAGCGGACGAGTTTGCAGAAAGCAGTTTTATAGGCAACGACACTCTATATAGTGTATTGGATAGCCCTAAGGACGCCGTCGTTATTACTGTTGCTAGTAGTTCCTTCGAGAGCCTCGTTAAATACAAGGATTTGCCTAATCTAGATAAGGGCAGAGTTGTGCATATTTAGGTTGCCCAGCTTAATCTAGCTTTTCGTAGAGGGGACAATAGCAAGGAGTGCGACGAAGCTAATTAGAGGGGATTAGAATAGCCGGTGTCGATAGGCTAGTAGAAGAGGGAGCAAATAAACCGCCTAACAAAGGGATATATATCCTCTATAGAATAGCCTTGTAAAACGATAGTATTAAGGCTGTCCTAGTTATAGCGCTGTTGCGCTAACAACACGACGCTTTGTAGTTGGAACAGTAACTTGGCCCCTAGTGCGTAGAGGGCTTGGAACCCAGCCTCGTCCAGTTAAAGCAACTGTCTAAGGTAGGCCAGTGCACGTTTAAGGACATAGACATACTTAGGGATAGTCGTAGCATCTTTGTACTAGCGAAAGCGGAATAAGTAGTGGTCTTTAATGTAAAACTAGGCGAGGGCGACCTTTCGTGCATTATTTAGGGTAGGGGCAGGACCGCTCTTAGTGCACCGGTTTACTGCGTCGTCGATAGCTGCTTCTGCTAAAGCAATAATGTCGAAGAGCGCGGGTTCGTAGGCTCTGTATAGAAGGGTAGTAATGTCGGCGATGTTCTGCTTTAACAGCCCGATAAGGTGGTCGTCGATTCCAAAGTAGAGCAGCTATAGCTTTAAGGCCAATCGATGGACGTATATATCGTTAGTAACTACATCGGCGTAACCGGCGAGTGCGCGCTAGACTTAGTCGAACTTAGCGAGCTGTGTATTAAGGAAGGAGTTACCTTAGCTAGGATAGAGCACTTGTGTCTCCTATATAGGTGCCCAAGCGACCTCGAACAGCCGGTTCCAGCTGTATGTTTTAGCCTAGAAGAACCTTTAGGTACAGACTCCGTTAACCTACATCCGATTAGGTGTTTACCTTTTCTGTATCCGTTTGTTGCCGCCGCGCTGTTGCTCGTTCTTCTATCTATGTTCAGTCCTACAATGTGCTTGCATCCGTTGTATAGATTAAAAGAGTTAGTTATATAGCCTGCCTATATTGTCGGTATATATATATCGGAAACTATCGTAGTAGAATAGGAAACCCTAGACGCAGCTGTTAGTAGGGCTAGGCTATCTGACTTCTTGTAGTAAACTGTGCGATGTCGATAAATTAGCGGAACTCGCCTACGAGCGCCTGTCGTTCTTCGGCAGACAGCGCTTAGTAATAGGCAGCTAGGTGCCCCTTAACTTCAGTTAGGACAATAGTGTATTAGTATAGCTAGCAGAGGATAATGCAGTATTCGGAAAGGTATGTAAAGACTCTGTCAAAGGTTGCTAGTATAGTGTCCCCTAATAGAGTATAGGACATGTTGTAGCAGCCTAGGTTGTCGTTAGTGCTAGTGCTTAATATAGATTAAAAGTGGATGTATGTGTTTAGTTGCAAAGTAGGCTTCTAATTGGAACCTTGTTAACTAGCTGTTGTAGTAAGTCTTCCAAATAGATATATAGGTTGCAGGTGTGCTTAAGAATCCAGCTAAGTGCGCCCCTAAGTTGGTTAGTAGGAGGTAGGAGGCCGGGCTATAGACTACTAAAGCCCTAGACGTATTAGTAGATAGTATGCTCTGTTGCAAAGTGGAGTTCTATTTAGAGCTTTGCGCAGAGGTCGGCGACAGATGTTCCAAATGGAAGGTTGGTTAGCATATAGGTATAATGGAATTCGATCCTCGATAATCCAATTGGAAGTGTAGGTTGCAGATATAGATAGGTAAGATCGTCGATCGAGGTTCCAATTGGAAGTGCAGGTTGTAGGTGTAGATAGGTAACATCGTCGATCGAGGTTCGAAGTGGAATTACAGCCTATAAGGGATGTGTTTTTTTTTTTCGAGAGGCTGGGCAGTGTGCAGCCGGCAGATTAAGATTAGAATAGCTGTCTTCCAGGACTAGGGAGCTGTTATTATAGCACAGATAGCCGAAAGCCTTACTTAGATAGCGACAGTGCGGCCGTTCTTATAGTCCCAATGCTACTGTTCTGATTGCATACAAATGTTCTATTTGGAAGTGCACATTGCCAGGATAGTTGCTATAAGTTGTAGTCCGTTGTATAATTAGTGTTGTATAATAAAATCAGACAGTCGTCGTCTAATGCTAGGTAGCCTTCCGTGCTTAGCTGGCCGTTATCTATGCCTAGCTAGCCGTTATCTCTACCTAGCTAGCCGTTATGTATACCTAGCTGGCCGTTATCTATGCCTAGCTGGCCGTTATCTATGCCTAGCTAGCCGTTATCTATGCCTAGCTAGCCGTTATCTATGCCTAGCTGGCCGTTATCTATGCCTAGCTAGCCGTTATCTATGCCCAGCTAGCCGTTATCTATGCCTAGCTAGCTGTTATCTATGCCTAGCTGGCCGTTATCTATGCCTAGCTGGCCGTTATCTATAGTCGTTATCCGTACTTAGCTGGCTGTTATCTATGCCTAGCTGGCCGTTATCTATAGTCGTTATTCGTACTAAGCTGGCCGTTATCTATGCCTAGTTAACCGTTATCTATAGCCGTTATCTATACCTAGCTGGCCGTTATCTATACCTAGCTGGCCGTTAGCTATACCTAGCTAGCCGTTATCTATACCTAGCTAGCTGTTATCTATGCCTAGCTGGCCGTTATCCGTACCTAGCTGGCCGTTATCTATGCCTAGCTAGCTGTTATCCGTGCCTAGCTGGCCGTTATCTATAGCTGTTATCTATACCTAGCTAGCCGTTATCTATACCTAGCTGGCTGTTATCTATACCTGGCTGGCCATTATCTATGCCTAGCTAGCCGTTATCTATACCTAGCTAGCCGTTATCTATACCTAGCTGGCCGTTATCTATAGTCGCTAGCTGTTATCTATACCTACCTGGCCGTTATCTATAACCAGCTTCTATTTGGAAGTGCACATTACCGAAATAGTTGCTATAAGTTGTAGTCCTCGTTATTTATATATAGGCAGCAGGCATCTAGTATTTATATATAGCAAAATGTTTCTAATCTAACTGTACCTGTCTGCATCGGTGTCTGTCTATAGCGATGCCTGCCTGCAACTGTGTCTGTCTGTAGCTGCGTGCCTGCCTACGACTATATCTGTCTGCAACTGTATCTACAGCGACTGTGTCTGTCTGCTACTGTATCTGCCTACTACTGTGTCTGCCTGCTACCGTGTCTGCCTGCTACTGTGTCTGCCTGCTACTGTATCTGCCTGCTACTGTGTCTGTCTGCTACTGTGTCTGTCTGCTACTGTGTCTGTCTACTACTATGTCTGCAGCGATTATATCTGCAGCGACCGTGTCTGCAGCGAACGTGCCTGTCTGTAGCTATGTCTACAGCGACCGTGCCAGTTTGCTGCAACTGTGTCTGTAGCGACTGTGCCTGTCTGCAACTGTGTCTGTCTGCTACTGTGTCTATAGCGATCGTGTCTATAGCGACTGTGTCTGCAGCGAACGTGCCTGTCTGTAGCTGTATCTGCAGCGAATGTGCCTATCTGCAGCTGTGTCTACAGCGACTGTGCCTGTCTGCTGCGACTGTGTCTGTAGTAACTGTGCCTATCTGCGACTATATCTGCGGCGACTGTGTCTGTCTGCTGCGACTGTATCTGCGGCGACCGTATCTGTCTACGACTAAGTCTGTCTGCAGCTGCCTGCCTATAGCTACCTGCCTATAGCTGTCTACGACTATATTAGTCTGCAGTAGTGTCGTCTGTAGCAGTATCTGTTAGCAGCAGTGTCTGTCTATAGCAGTGTCTGTCTGTAGGGCCTGTGTCTGTCTATAGCGACTGTGTCTGTTTGCATATATCGGTCTGCAGCAGTGTCGGTCTGCAGCAGTGTCGGTCTGCGACTATGTCGGTCTATAGCAGTGTCTGTCTGCGACTGTGTCTGTCTGTAGTAACTGTGTCTATCGTCTGTCTATAGCGGTGTCTGTCTATAGCAGTGTCTGTCTGCAGCGACTGTGTCTGTCTATAGCGACTGTGTCTGTTTGCATATCTTAGTCTGTAGCAGTGTCGGTCTGTAGCAGTGTCGGTCTGTAGTATTGTTAGTCTGCAGCAGTGTCTGTCTGCAGCAGTGTCTGTCTGCAGCGACTGTGTCTATCTGCAGCTGCCTACCTATAGCTGTCTACAACTGTATTGTCTCCGACTGTGTCTGTCTGCAGTAACTAATACTCTATAACAGTGTCTGTCTGCAACTGTGTCTGTCTACAGCTTAATTGCTGTAGCAGTAGGCAGTATATAGGGTGTTTATAGGGTAAGAAGCCAACAACGGAGGCCTAATATCGAAGGCTTTCTAGGCAGGTCGGAATTGCCTGCATGCAGTAGTGATTAGTTGGGACTACTATCGAAGGGCTTGGATGTTAGAGAATATGTTTAGTGTCGTCTGCAGCAGTATCTGTTAGCAGCAGTGTCTGTCTATAGCAGTGTCTGTCTGTAGGGCCTGTGTCTGTCTACAGCGACTGTATCTGTTTGCATATATTAGTCTGTAGCAGTGTCGGTCTGCAGCGGTGTCGGTCTGCAACTGTATCGGTCTATAGCGGTATCTGTCTGCGACTGTGTCTGTCTGTAGCGACTATGTCTATCGTCTGTCTATAGCAGTGTCTGTCTATAGTAGTGTCTGTCTGTAGCGACTATGTCTGTCTATAGCGACTGTGTCTGTTTGCATATCTTAGTCTGTAGCAGTGTCGGTCTGCAGCAATGTCGGTCTGCAGCATTGTTAGTCTGTAGCAGTGTCTGTCTACAGCGGTGTCTGTCTGCAGCGACTGTGTCTGTCTGCAGCTGCCTACCTGTAGCTGTCTGCGACTGTATTGTCTCTAACTGTGTCTGTCTGCAGCGACTAACACTCTATAACAGTGTCTGTCTGCGACTATGTCTGTCTACAGCTTAATTGCTGTAGCAGTAGGCAGTATATAGGATGTTTATAGGGTAAGAAGCTAACAACAGAGGCCTAATATCGAAGGCTTTCTAGGCGGGTCGGAATTGCCTGCATGCATTAGTAATTAGTTAGGACTACTATCGAAGGGCTTGGATGTTAGAGAATATAATTAGTGTCGGTCTGCAGCAGTGTTAGTCTGCAGCAGTGTCGGTCTGTAGCGGTGTCTCTCTGCAGCAGTGTCTCTCTATAGCAGTGTCTGTCTGCAGCGACTGTGTCTGTCTGCACCTGCCTACCTATAGCTGTCTGCGACTGTATTGTCTCTAACTGTGTCTGTCTGCAGCGACTAACACTCTACGACAGTGTCTGTCTGCGACTGTGTCTGTCTATAGCTTAATTGCTGTAGCAGTAGGCAGTATATAGGGTGTTTGTAGGGTAAGAAGCCAACAACAGAGGCCCAACATCGATGGCTTTCTAGGCAGGTCGGAATTGCCTACATGCAGTAGTGATTGGTTGGGACTACTATCGAAGGGCTTGGATGTTGTAGAATATGTTTAGTATAGATAGTAGACTAGGCCTACTTGTTATTTAGGAACTCGAGGACAGCTGCGTATACATATATACTGTTAATAGCCTGTTGGCAGTAGAACCTAGTACTGCTTGTCGCCTAGTCGAGATACTTTTCGATGTCTAGTAGCTTTTCTTGGAACTGTTCCTCGAGCTAAGCGCGACTGACTGTGTTACTTTCGTAGGCTCCGATAATTAACAGCTAGAAGATATCTCGAAATCGGCACCCTTGTGCTTTCGTCTCTTGTTGCTAACTCTTGTATATAGCCTAAGGGAAAAAGCAGTAGTAGCAGGCATAGTATCGAGGGACAGGCTATTGGTTCTTCTGCTTCTAAGTAGCCTTCTTATGTCTAATTACGCTAGCGAAGTATCGACACTTGTTGAATAAGTAACTGCTATCTTTAGGGTATATAGTAACACAGTACAGACAGCGGTGTAATGCGGTAAGGTTACGCTCCAAGTTTATACAGTACACTTTATCTTAGCGGGTTTGGTTATAGTATTGCCTAGCAGCGACAGACTGTTTAGCAGAAGCGTTAGACATCTGTCGCTTAATAGCAGATACTAGGCAGTCGAGGGTATGTACATAGTAGTTGGCGGTCGGCTGGGCGCAGTTAGCAGTCGGTAGTATGCAGTTGGCAGTTAGCGGTTAGTAGTCGGTATTAGGCATAGGGTAGTCGGTAGTATAGAGGTCGGCGGCGGGTATAGGATAGTCGGCAGTAGGCGTAGGATAGTCGGCAGCAGGCATAGGATAGTCGGCAGCAGGCATAGGATAGTTGGGCATAGGATAGTTAGCAGCGTATATAGGTTAATAGGGCATAGGGTGTTCGGCAGTAGATATTAGGTAGCTAGCGACAGGTATTGTATAGTCGGCTAGTTGTTAACTAGCAGTAACTGCTACCTAGTTGTCTGTAGCATAGTTGGGGAACGATTCCCTATAGTAGCTTATACAAAACTTGCACAGCTCTTGTCCTCTCGGACTACTTGTATACAAGACTTGTAGGTCGAGACTGTCGAGATAGGTAGACAGGGTAAGGCGACTACATTCCCTATAGCCGAGATATTATTACATCGCTAATGTTTCCCTCTATAACTACTAGGGAGCCTCGGCCCTCTTATCTCTATGCTTAAAGGCGTATTTAGTGCAGTCTAGCGAGTGCTAGTTAGAGGTATTAGGATCGAAGAGGACGGTAGAGTACGCCTAGTGTCCGTCCTAACTATATCTGCCTAAGCCCTAGGCGAATTCGAGTAAGGAATACAGGGGTTCGACATAGATAACACAGCAGACGCTAGGGCTGTCAAACCCCTCTCCAAGCCCTAGCATAGGACGGTAGAGTACGCCTAGTGTCCGTCCTAACTATATTTGCCTAAGCCCTAGGCGAATTCGAGTAAGGAATACAGGGGTTCGACATAGATAACACAGCGGACGCTAGGGCTGTCAAACCCCTCTCCGAGCGCTAGCATAGCAACGAGGTATAGATTAGCTGTACATGCAAGCTAGGTGTTTAGGATTGCAGCCTTCTCGTTAGGCCTACTGCTCTAGGATGTAAGGAATAGGCACCCTATGTCCTAGGCAAGCCTTTCTGCTATAAGGCGAGTCTGTGCAAAGATAAGGATACAGTCGGTAGACTCCTCTGTCGTCGTATACGTGCAGTAGTGCTAGTAGATCTAGACGACAGCCTACGCTATAAATGTAGTAGATTAAGGCCAACCTTTAATTCGATAGACAATGTTAGTTTAGTTAGTGCTGCAGTGGATAACCTAGGGCAGGCTTAACCGGTTGTTGCGCTTAAATTCGGCCTATATAGTAGGAGGGAGGGTCGCAGTTAGATAGAGGATTTGTATAGTAAACTTAGTTAGCTTAGCAAAGTTATAGAAGCAGGGGCAGTATAGCATAGCGGTAATAGTAAAGTAGCATTCATTAATAACGATCCGGTTAAGACGACGCTAGACGGCAAGGCGTGCAAGGTACCCTAGGAATTCCTAGAAGCAGGCTGCCTTAGCGCTAACGATAACGAGTAGGGCGCTAGTAGTAGTTCCTAGTGCCTATACAATGTGCTCGATGGATCGCTCGACAAGTCGCGCCTGTATATTGATCTAGAGAGCGACAAGTAGGAGGACTAGTATAGTAGTATAGGCCCTAGGTATCGTATATAGGACTATAAACAGTAGGCTCTTACTAGCGCTAGTAGGGAGGATAATAACGAGTTAGCACTCGAGAGATACTATAGCTGCTATAGCCTCTGCCTGCCCCTCGCTCTTCTATTGCATATCTAGTTAGTAGTATATGTCGCAGGCCTAGGACAAAAGGTCTAGGAGGCTATAGACGCGCTGTATAGAGCGATAGTTGAACTTAAGATGCTAGACAAGCGATAGGGCTGGCTAGGCATACGCCTTCCTAACCTAGGGTAAGAGGCGAGGGACGTCGAGAAAATTCTGCTATAGTTAGGACGTATCCTAGCCTCCCTTAACAGCAGCGTCCTAGAGGTTAGTGGCTACTCCGAACAGCGAGTTGGCGTACCGTTAGTTGGCAGTTTAGACAGTGTAATTGCGCTGTTTAGCTATAATAGCAGCTATATCGGATCCTCTAGCAACATTAGGATTGTCCTTATTAAGGTTAGTATTAAACAGGTTAGCGTACCTATTAAAGTAGCGCTTAACAATAGCGACAGTTAGGTAGCGCCAAACCCTTATACTAAATCGGTCCAAACTAGCGAGGACTGTAGCAGACTAAAGATTGTTGCTTACCCTTTACTGTTCCTATACTTTGTTATAGGATGTCTATACGAACGGACAGAACTTAACAGTAGGGTGTATCTAGCTAAACAAGAGTTCCTAGAATAGCTGGACGAGGGTAAGGAAGTCGAGAAGGACTTGTTTAAGGAGGCTAAATAGGAATTAGATATTGTTGTTTGTCTGCCTAGTTACATTCTTCTACCTAGTATATATATAGTAAATTATAATACTGGCTTCGCAGATAGTAATAGACTACAGGTTCTGTATATTGCGCTAAGTAGCGCCTGGGAATTCGGGTTCTCGAACCGGTTGTCTACTAGCTGTAAGCAAGAGTAAGGCGAAGTAGTTAAGAAACTCCTATACCAACGCCTTAAAGGTTGCGATAGCTAGGTCCTTCTATACGTACTGTTAGGAATTAACCTAGAGGGGGCGCAGGGTAGGGCACTAGGTAGTAATGTTAAGAAGGTGTCGACGAGGCTTCTAGAGGATCTCTACGTTCCGTTCTTCTGTTAGGAAGGAGTAGTGCATAGTAGTATTATTAAGCCGGTCGTATAGTTAGGTAGTATAGATCTGTAGATACAGTTAATTAAAGAGGAGGTCTTGCTAAAGGATCTCAATACAGCTACAGTAGCAGCTCTCGATTAGAGTAACAATGTTGGTTATACAGATAGTAACGTCCTAGAAGATAATAGTACTATAGGAACTGTCCTAGCTAACGTAGTTAGAGGAGACTAGGCCCTGGCTAACCTGAAAGAGGTACCCTCTCTAGCAGACGAGTTAGCGGAAAGCAGTTTTACAGGCAATAACACTCTATATAGTGTATTAGATAGCCCTAAGGACGCTGTCGTTATTACTGTTGCTAGTAGTTCCTTCGAGAGCCTCGTTAAATACGAGGATTTGCCCGATCTAGATAAGGGGAGAGTTGTGCATATTTAGGTTGCCTAGCTCGATCTAGCTTTTCGTAGAGGGGACAATAGCAAGGAGTGCGACGAAGCTAATTAGAGGGGATTAGAATAGCCGGGTGTCGATAGGCTAGTAGAAGAGGGAGCGAATAAACCGCCTAACGAGGGAATATATATCCTCTATAGAATAGCCTTGTAAAACAATAGTAGTAAGGCTGTTCTAGTTATAGCGCTGTTACGCTAACAATACAACGCTTTGTAGTTAGAACGGTAACTTAGCCCCTAGTGCATAGAGGGCTTAGAACCCAGCCTCGTCTAGTTAAAGCAACTGTCTAAGGTAGGCCAGTACACGTTTAAGGACATAGACATACTTAGGGATAGTCGCAGTATCTTTGTACTAGCGAAAGCAGAATAAGTAGTAGTCTTTAATATAAAACTAGGCGAGGGTAACCTTTCGTGCATTATTTAGGGTAGGGGCAGGACTGCTCTTAGTGCACCGGTTTACTGCATTGTCGATAGCTGCTTCTGCTAAAGCAATAATGTTAAAGAGCGTAGGTTTATAGGCTCTATATAGAAGGGTAGTAATGTTAGCGATATTCCGCTTTAACAGCCTAATAAGGTAGTCGTCGATTCCAAGGTAGAGCAGCTATAGCTTTAAGGCCGATCGATAGACGTATATATCGTTAGTAACTACATTAGTGTAACCAGCGAGTGCGCGCTAGACTTGGTCGAACTTAGCGAGCTGTATATTAAGGAAGGAGTTACCTTAGCTAGGATAGAGCACTTATGTCTCCTATGTAGGTGCCTAAGCGACCTTAAACAGCCGGTTCTAGCTGTATGTTTTAGCCTAGAAGAACCTTTAGGTACAGACTCTGTCGACCTATATCTGATTAGGTGTTTGCCTTTTCTATATCTGTTTGTTGCCGCCGCGCTGTTGCTCGTTCTTCTATCTATATTTAGTCCTATAATATACTTGTATCCGTTGTATAGATTAAAAGAGTTAGTTGTATAGCCTGCCTGCACTATTAGTATATATATATCAGAAACTGTCGTAGTAGATTGGGAAACCCTAGACGCAGCTGTCGGTAGGGCTGGGCTATCTAACTTCTTGTAGTAACTGTACGATGTCGATAAATTGGCAGAACTCGCCTATAAGTGCCTGTTGTTCTTTAGTAGACAGCGCTTAGTAATAGGCAGCTAGGTGCCCCTTAACTTCGGTTAGGACAATAGCATATTAGTATAGCTAGCAGAGGATAATACAGTATTTAGAAAGGTATATAAAGACTCTGTCAAAGGTTGCTAGTATAGTGTCCCCTAATAGAGTACAGGACATGTTGTAGCAGCCTAGGTTGTCGTCGGTGCTAGTGCTTAACATAGATTAAAAGTAGGTGTATATGTTTAGTTGTAGAGTAGGCTTCCAATTAGAACCTTGTTAACTAGCTGTTGTAGTAAGTCTTCTAAATAGATATATAGATTGTAGGTTTGCTTAAGAGTCTAGCTAAGTGCGCCTCTAAGTTGGTTAGTAGGATATAGGAGGCCGGGCTATAGACTACCGAAACCCTAGACGTATTAGTAGATAGTATGCTCTGTTGCAAAGTAGAGTTCTATTTAGAGCTTTATACAGAGGTTAGCGACGGATGTTCTAAATAGAAGGTTAGTTAGCATATAGGGATAATAGAATTCGATCCTCGATAATCCAACTAGAAGTGTAGGTTGCATATATAGATAGGTAAGATCGTTGATCGAGGTTCTAATTAGAAGTATAGGTTGCAGATATAGATAGGTAAGATCGTCGATCGAGGTTCCAATTAGAAGTGTAGGTTGTAGGTATAGATAGGTAAGATCGTTAATCCAGGTTCTAAGTGGAATTACGGCCTGCAAGGGATATGTTTTTTTTTTCGAGAGGCTGGGCAGTGTGCAGCTGGCAGATTAAGATTGGAATAGCTGTCTTCTAGGACTAGGGAGCTGTTATCGTAGCGCAGATAGCCGAAAGCCTTACTTGGATAGCGACAGTGCGGCTGTTCTTATAGTCCTAATGCTACCGTTCTAATTGCATACAAATGTTTCTATTTGGAAGTACACATTGCTAGAATAGTTACTATAAGTTATAGTCTGTCGTGTAATTAGTGTTGTATCCCTAAATTAGACAGTCGTCGTCTAATGCTAGGTAGCCTTCTGTGCTTAGCTAGCTGTTATCTATATCTAGCTAGCTGTTATCTATACCTAGTTGGCCATTATCTATACCTAGCTAGCTGTTATCTATGCCTAGCTAGCCGTTATCTATGCCTAGCTAGCTGTTATCTATGCCTAGCTAGCTGTTATCTATGCCTAGCTAGCCGTTATCTATGCCTAGCTAGCCGTTATCTATGCCTAGCTAGCTGTTATCTATGCCTAGCTAGCTGTAGCTAGCCGTTATCTATAATCTGGGCATGTAGATATAATTTAACACAGCCTTTTTAATAACTATATCTCGAACTAAGGAAGGAAAGGGATCTATATAGTAGTAGTAGTAGGCTTTAATAGTAGTAGTGCCAAGGCCTAGCTTAGCCTAGTTAGGCCGAGCAGAAATCTAGGGTCCACCCTATTAATCTGTCCTACCTCTTTCTACTGCTGCAACACTACCCCCCTCCCTTACTAGTAGTCGCCCTCGACCGCTTAGTTACTCTATCTATCTAAAAACCTTTCTTCTTTTTTTTTTTTTTTTAATTTATCGTTTCCTTCTCGAAAATTCCCTCTAATGCTAACGTTACCTCTCCTGTCTTCTATTAAAAACAATGTTCTTTTCGTCGCTTTTTCCATTTTTTACATCGTTAGTATCTAAAGTCCTTTACTTAGCATTTATGTAATCGACGCTATCTAATCCGTACTATCTAATCTAAGCTGCAGGTTATCTAAGCTGCAGTATAGCTAGTCTGTGTACTAGTACAGAGGTCTATATAGATCTTTTTATAGCGCTATTTTGCTTTTTCTTTTTCTCTTCTACTAAAGCAATTACTTCCTAAAGCAACCTTACGATTGTTTTTATCGGCTTCTATACTAGTAGAGCGGACGTAGCTTTCTTCGTTTTCTTCTAGAAGGATTGGCTTTAGAGCTATTCCGGCTTTAGCTTCTTCGAGTTCTGCGCATAAAAGTCTCTTAGCAGCTCTGCTAAATTCTAGAGATTCTCGATTAGATACTATTTATAATCTTCTAGCTACCCCTTCTACGAGATCCTTGCTTTAATAGACCCCCTTATCTTCTTTATGTCTATTACATCTTCTACCTCCTACTCTTCTTTATTACCGTCTATCTTAACTAGTAGGGGTTCGGCGAAGCCCTGTTCTAGCAGGCTGTTCTTAGGGTCTAGGCTTAGTAGATCCGAATAGAAAACGTCGTAGATCTAGAACGATTTGGGTAGCTAGAGCCGATAAGTTACTAGCGACCTCTTTTCTACTATTATAAGCAGGCCTACGTAGCGCGGATTGAGCTTAGCGTTCCCTTTTAGCCTTAGGTTCTGCATGCTAAGCTAGACCTTTTAACCTTCTTCGAATTCTATTAGCGACTGGCTTCTATTAGTTCGAGTTACTATCTTCTTCTAAGCCGTCTCTATCGCTTCTTTTGCTACTTTGATCGCTTCTTCTATCTAAGATCGTAGCGCTTCTGCCGCTGTAGCGGCGACTCTCTTCGACAACGTAGTAGTAGATAGTTCTGTAGAGCTAGGTTCGTTTAGCAGCTAAAAGCTTATCCTTAGAAGATAGCTGTGCGTTATCTCGAACGGCGCTAGCGACGTAGCCTTAGACAGTGCCGAGTTAGCGTAGAACTCGGCTATTAGCAACACCTTAACCTATTCTTCTTAATAGTAGCTACAGAAGATTCGTAGATACTTTTCTATCTTACAGTTAGCCACTTTAGACTAACTGTCGGTCTAAGGGTAAGCAGCAGTGCTAAGCTTTCTACTAATTCTAAGAGCTTAGTTAATAGCTTTCTATACGTTAGTAGTAAATTAAGAACCCCTATCTGTAGTAATAGTGTCTAGTAGGCTATAGTGCTTCTATACGTATTAAATCAACATCCGTACAGTCTCTTCTGCAGTGGTTCCTTTATCTCTCGCTCGGCAGAGGATAAAGTAGCGTTTTTTGCTTAATTAGTCCACTACGTTTAGTATAGTGTTATATCTATCGGAATCCGGCAGGCTAGTTACGAAGTCTATCGTAATATGCTGCTACAGTTTCTTAGGGATCGGAAGTGGCTTTAGCAGACCGGCTAGAAGACTATAACGTAGCTTCGTAGCCTAGCACGCGTAGCAATTAGCGATAAACTAGTGGATCTGCTTATAGATCTGCGGAAACTAGTAGATCGTTCTTACTGCCTGTATTATCTTCTTCGCGCTGGCATAGCTAACATCTATAGAGCCGTAGACCAGCTGGATAACCTCTGTAACTAGCTCTTCTAGAACTATTATCTTCCCTAAACCGGTTTTGCTAAGCTTCTGTTGTTAATTAAGCCGTTCTACCTTCTCGTAGAGTGTCTCTTCCTTAGGGGCTAGTTCTACTGTGCAGACCCCTACCTCTTTCAACACTTCTACATCTACTATCTGCTCGGTCAACACCTTCTAAAACATGTTCGGATTATCCTTCGCGCAGCTAGTCTTTCCTTCGCATCTCGTTAGTATATTAGCCTTTCTATTTTAAGCTCTAGGTTAATAGTTAATCTTGAAATTAAACCCTAACAAGTAGGCAGCCTACCGAGCTTAGCGACGTAAGAGCTTCTACGTCTTTATAAAATAGGTTAGCGACTAGTAGTCTGTAAGAACCTAGACCGTGCTCTTTCTAGCTATAAGCTCTAGTTTCTACTCCTCGAAAGCCTAAATAATCGCTAGCAGCTCCTTATTGTAGATAGCGTAGTTCCGCTTAGCTTCGCTTATTGACTTGCTAAAGAAAGCGACTAGATAGAGGGCTTCGTTATTACTATTTAAGAAAGGACCTCTACTGTTACTATATTAGAAGCGTCTGTTTCTATATAGATTATCTTTTCTGGCCAGAAGTATGCTAGAACTGGCGCAGAGGCCACTGCTTCTTTTAGCTAGTTGAAGGCTTCTATACACCTCTTATTCTATAGGCCGGCGGCCTCTTTCTTTAGCGCCTTATTTAGGGGTCTCGCTATCTTGCTAAAGTCCTTAATAAACTGTCGATAGTAGCTATAAAAGCCGAGAAACGCTCTGATTTGCGTAGTGTTTCCGGATTTCGGCTGCTTCCACTCTGCGACAGTAGCGACCTTTAAGGGGTCTATACGAATTCTATCTCTTCTAACGATAAGACTAAGATATTTGACCTCGGTTTGATAGAACTCGCTCTTCTTCGTGTCTGCGTTTAATCCGACCTTTTAGAGCCTCTTTAACCCTCTCTCGATATAGTCCGTATATTGATCTCTCGTTCTATTAGTGTAGATAAGGATGTTGTCTAAGTAGATAGACACGAACTGCTCTAGCATGTCTATAAAAGTATAGTTTATAAAGCGTTGCTATACTGCTGGCGCGTTGGTAAGTCTGAAAGGCATTACTAACTACTTGAAATTGCCTATACCTATAGCGAATGTCGTAAGATCTTCCAATTGCCCTTCTTTATTCCTTAGTCGATAGAACGCCTAGCAGATGTCTAGCTTGCTAAACTACTTAGCCTTTGCTACTCTTTGGATAGTTTCGTCGATTAATAGCAGTAGATATACGTCTCTCTTAGTAACCTCTTTAAGGCTGCGATAGTCTACGTAGAGTCGCAGACTACCCTCTAGTTTCCTTATAAAAAGAATCGGTAACGCGTACTTAGCAGAACTCGGTATAATAAACTTCTTTGCTAAATTTTCGCGAACAAACACCTCTACTTAGTCCAGTTCGGCTAGTGACAGTCTTCTTAGGGGCTCGGTTCTTGGCAGCGTAGCTCCCTCCTTTAGTCGGATCTTGTTGTTATATTCTAGTTAATAGAGCAGCAATAGGTTAGAGTCGGCTTTTAAGAAGACGTTAGCGTAACTATAGAGCTCGTTTGGCAGCACCTCTAGTAGATCCACTTCTTCTTCCGCTATTATCTTCTAGTAGTCTTTAATGTCTTTTATTAAGATAGCGTAAATCTCGTTGTCTAGTAACTTCGCGAGGGTTAATAAAACTTCCGAGCTTATTATTCCGATCGTGCCTTAAGGGTCGGGCCGATCTATCGAAGCTACTTCGATCTTCGTAACGTTCGGTTTAGCGTTAGCTACTGTAACCGATTCGGTAACTGATTTGATAGCGGCTAAGCCGCTAATCAGTTTTCTAAATCCGATTGTGCCTTCTCCTACGTTAATAATCGCTCCCTAGTTCTTTATCTATTTCTGCCCTATAATAATCTCAAATCTTCCGATATCTATAATTCGGAACGTCGCTTCTATAGTGCGACTAGCCAAAGTAGTCCTTAGTAGCACGTAGTGTGTAACACTCTCTGTATCTTGTCCGTTATATGCCGAAATCTGCGTTGGCGACGCTAGCTCCACTGGATAACTATATCTATTTATTAGCTTCTAAACTAGCCGATAGTGGATCGCTGCGCTAATAAGAGCTCTAGTGTTAATAAACGCTTTTAGCTAGAGTAGTGGGCGTTGCTTCTTAATAGGGTAGACTGTAATAGGAAGGATAATAGCTGTTTCTATGCTCGTTTCTACTGCTACTAAGAGCGGATCGCTGCAACTGTTAATGCTTTCTTCTCGTGCTGTTCGCGAGGGTGCCCTATCGTTTAAGCTGGATAGGGGGTCTATCCGTCTAGCTAATCTTTTCCTATAATTCTTAGCTATACCCTACTGTCTACACTGTTAGTATCGTTCGGCGCCGGTTCGATGGCTTGAATAGTCTTTCTTAGCAGCAGCAGCTGCTTTATAGCGCGATACTCCTGCTTCTGCTTGTCCAAAGCTTGGCATCTCGTAGCAATATAGCTAGGCTTTCTGTACGCGTAGCAGGTAGGGACGAACGACGAACGCTGTAACTAATAAGGTGGCTGCTAGAGTGCTCTCTAGAAAGGCGCAGGGGCTCTAATTGTCTGCACTAACGGTAACGGCTTCTAAATCGGTTCGCGTATTATCGGTTTTCTGTACGCGTTTAGGTTTCTAGCGGTAACTCTTGCTCTGTGCACGAAGCTCTTAAGGTCTTCGTCTTCTACAGACGCTATAGCGGCAGCCAGTTCAGGGCTTAGCTTCTGCCTTAATAGGTAGAGCTGCTTATCTTCTGCTACTTAGGCTCTAATCGTATGTTTTCTAAACAAACTATAGAACTCCTCGAACGTCTGCCAGTTCTAATTAATCTTGTCCAGCTGCTTACAGGCTGTCTTCTTTCGGAATAGGTCTCCAAAGCATTGGTCTAGCACTTTAATCGGTTCTTCTGCAGTTACCTCTTCTAGGTCTGCTACTAACGAAAAAGCTTTACCTTCTAATCGCGATTCCAGGTACGCTAGTCTATCCCTGGCACTGTTTCTAGCGTAGTCGCAGTCTATCTTATTCTTTATCTTCTTCTTAAACGCTTCCTAATCTTTAGGGTCCCTGCTTCTAAACGCTAGTAGGTCTAGTAGTAATGTTATTAAAGTGCTGCCTTAACTGTAGGCTGCTAGTAAGGCGGTCTCTACGTAGGCTTCTTGCTGCAGTAGCAGTAACGACTTCGCTGCTTCTATATTAGTAAGTTGATCCTTTAGTTCCTTTAGCTACGCTAGTCGATTCGCCGCCTAGTTTTCTAACACGTCGATAATAGTCTCTACTAATTCCTTCTCGGCCCTTACTGCTTTAGTTTCTTCTCTTAGTTGTCTATTCTCTTCTAGCATTCGGTAGAACAGCGTCTTAATAAGGTCTATACTATTGTAGACCTTCTCTATCCTCTTCTCGTTTACATAGTCTTCCAGTTCCTTAATCGTGCAGTCGTAGATCTTCCTATATTCGCTTATTCGTTCCTTAATCTCTACAGTCTCTTCTGCTATAAAACCTCTAATAATAATCTTATTATTAATAACACTAGAGCGCCTGCTTGCTCTGTTAGTCTTTCTCTTTCTGTAGCGGCCTATTACGCCGCCCTCTACTGCTAAGAAGCTTTCTATCTTCTTGCAGTGCCTTGGGGGTTGTTTGGTTATGTAGGTGCGTGTGCGTTATTCGGGTTTCTAGATAGTTCGACAGGCCCTTTCGCGCAGCGCAGTGTTAGTGTAGTAAGTGAGTTCGAGATATAATAATCCAGGCACGCAGATATAATTCAATACAGCCTTTTTAATAACTATATCTCGAACTAAGGAAGGAAAGGGATCTATATAGTAGTAGTAGTAGGCTTTAATAGTAGTAGTGCTAAGGCCTAGCTCGGCCCAGTCGGGCCGAGCCGAAATCCAGGGTTTACCCTATTAATCTGTCCTACCTCTTTCTACTGCTGCAACAATCTATACCTAGCTAGCTATTATCTATGCCTAGCTAGCTGTTATCTATACCTAGCTAGCTATTATCTATGCCCCGCTAACCGTTATCTGTACCTAGCTAGCTGTTATCTATACCTAGCTAGCTGTTATCTATAGTCGCTAGCTGTTATCTATACCTACCTGGCCGTTATCTATAACTAGCTTCTATTTAGAAGTGTATATTGCTGAAATAGTTACTATAAGTTATAGTCCTCGTTATTTATATATAGGCAGTAGGCATCCAGTATTTATATATAGCAAAATGTTTCTAATCTAACTGTACCTGTCTGCGTCGGTGTCTGTCTATAGCGATGCCTGCCTGCAACTGTGTCTGTCTGTAGCTGCGTGCCTGCCTACGACTATATCTATCTGTAACTATGTCTGCAACTGTGTCTGCAGCGACTTTGTCTGTCTGCTACTGTGTCTGTCTGCTACTGTGTCTGCCTACTACTGTGTCTGCCTGCTACTGTATCTGCCTGCTACTGTATCTGCCTGCTACCGTATCTGCCTACTACTATGTCTGCCTACTACTGTATCTGCCTGCTGTAAGGGGCTTAAGAATCTTAATTTAGGAACTTAAGGTTAGGTATCTATATAAAGGAACTAATAGGCAGTTCCTTCGTTATCTGCTACTGTACGATTTGTACCTACGAAGCCAAGCTAGCAATTTCCCCCTTATGTAGGGGTACTAGGTTCACCCTCTGTACAGAGGGTCGGGATTTACCTCCTCTGTATAGTAGTGCATAGCTTACCCCCTATTTAGAGGGGCAGTAGCTCCCCTTTGCGTAGGACTGTAGTGTTCTCCCTCTGTACAGGAGTAGGGTCCTGTCGGTAGTTCTATATAGAGGGTAGGGTCGTGCTAGCGCTACTAAGTCGCAGTCCTTAGGACGACAGTCGGCTTAGGTCGGGTTTAGGGCCTAGGCTAGACAGCGCGCCTCTAACAATACCCCCCCCTTCCCTTCTCGTAGTTTTTCTTCTGTACAGTGTCGCGCCTAAATTAACTAGCTCCTATTGTTTCTTTAGCAGGTTGCAGCTTCCTATTCTGTCTAGTCGTCTAAGTCGTCGCCCCTTGCTACTTCCCCTAGGTTGTAGTTGCCTCTTGCTATTTTACCTATTTGTAGCAGCTGCCTTGTTTGCTATTTCCCTTACAGTAGGCAGTTGGCTCTAGCCTTCTCTCCTCTTTTCCTTCCCTTATACTGTCTACTATCTATCTACTACTGTCTACTATCTACTATCTACTATTACTACTACTACTATCTACTATGTCGTCTGCCCCGTCCGATAGCTCCCCTATAGTTGCTAGCCCTGCCTTCTCCCCTCCTCTAGCTAGGGTTCCCCCCTATTTCGCCCTCTAGGAGTAGGACCCTTAACTTAACTAGTAGCTACTCCTCCGGTTCGTACAGAATCCTGTCTTCTATATAGTCTGGGCTAACATCTTAGGTGCTATACCTGTAAGTAGTAGGATGCAGCTAGGCTTCCCTTCTATGCCTTTTGGTGTAACCCTATCTAGGTTATACCTGAGCAGGTAGGTACGGCCTAGCCGTCGTACGTTAATGCCCTCCTTATCGCTACCTAGGGCCAGCTCTATGCCCCCTGCCCTAACTCCCCCTAGCCTACACTTGGCCTATACTGCCTCCTAGGCTTCTAGGCTAGGGTGTGTGCCTCGTACAAGTGGAAGGATAGCTCCTTCTACTGCCCCTTCCGCTGTCTAGGGGAGGCACGTAGGGGTTAGGGGTTAGGGGGTGCCTCTGCTTCCTAGGACTAGTCCTAGTAGGGGCAGGGGCCCAGCTAGGCCTAAGGTAGTAGAGGTCTCGGATAATAAGTAGGTAGCTCTAGTTTCTCTAGAGGGGGTGGCTAGTAAGCTACCCCCCCCCCCTCCTAAGGTAGTATAAGGAATTTTAGACGGTTTTTCTTTTAACTCCTCCTGTTTCTACTCCCCTCCTATTCGTCCCTTAGCTGTTCCTTTCTTCTAGCCTTTATCTTGTACAGTGTCGTACAATGTTGTATTAGCAGGGCTATAGTGTCCTACGTCGTAGTGCTCGATCCTTTAACAACCCTAGTCTGCCTATAGCTACTCTATCCTTAGGGTAGATCGTGCCTCCTTCTATCGTATAGCGTAGTGTTACTGTAGCTAGGCAGGGGGATGGTTCTCCTCCTACCTGTCTAGTGCAGCTGTGTCTTGTAGAGCCTTGTACAGTTCCTATATAAGCTCTGCCTATCCTCTCTATTTTACTAAGTACTCTGCCTTCCTCTGCTTCCTCCGACTCTTAAGGATCCCCTCTACTTTATACTCTTCCTAGCCCTTAGTTATAATTGCAGGTAGGCGCGCGTCGTTAGACGTCTAGTACAGTAGGGGGTCCGTGTTCGCCGGCTGTACAAGGTCTACGTAAAAGACTAGGTAGATCCCTAGGGGAGTATTTAGTCGTATAGTGTATGTCCCTACTAGCTAAACTACTATAAACTTCCTGTTCCTCTAATCCAGCTTCTTGCTTAGCTAGTCTATACGGATGTTTTGCTGGTTTAGCTAGACCTTATCCCCTGCCTCGTACCTTAGTGCAGCCTGCCGTCCCTTATTAGCCTGCTCTTCTGTATTCTGTTAAGCTATAGCTAGGCTTGCCTTTGCCTATTAGTAAGCGTTCGTAATCGTCTGTACGATAGCCTCTCCTTGCTAAATTAGGGATCGTATAGGGCGCGGGGTGTTACTACTTAGGGTCGGTATAAGTAGGGAGTAGTTGTATCTATAGGTCGCAAAGAAGGGGGATAGTCCTATAGTATCGGCTATACGACTATTGATAGCTAGCTCTGCTATAGGGAGAAGTTGGTTCCAGTTCGTCTAGTTATAGTCGACGTACGCTTAGAGGTATGCTTCTAATGTTAAATTGACCCTCTCCGTCGCCCTGTCCGTCTATAGGTGCTATGCAGTTAACAGGCAACGTTCTATCTTTAGCAACTGGTAGACCCTTGCCTAGAGCTAGCTCGTAAACTGTGTCCCCTAGTCTAATACAATTGACCTAGGGAAACCGTGTTTGCTGAACGTCGTCTGTATAAAGGCCTAGGCAGTGTCCTTAGCTGTAATAGAGTCTATTCCCTCTAGTATTACCCCCTTTGTTAGCTTGTCTATAACTACTATAATGTTTCGCCGTCCGTCGCTCTTAGGGAGGTCTGTAACAAAGTCTACTGTTAGATCTTGCTAGGGTCGGTCTAGTATCGACAGGGGCTTTAGTAGCCTATGCTTTAGCTCGCGCTAGGGCTTCGTCCGTCTGTATACATTGCAGTTCTGTACGAACCTGCGAATATCCTTCGCTATCGCTAGCTAGTAGTAATCCTAGGCGATAATGCTGTACGTCTCCTCGTGCCCCAGGTGTCCGGTAGCTATAGAGTTATGCGCCCGTTGTATTAAGCTCGTATAGAGCTTCTCGTCTGCTAGGACCTATATCCGATTTCTGAACTTTAGGTTGTTCTCCTCGTCTACTAAGCACTCGGCTGCCAACACTTTAAGATAGAGCTCGGCTAGGAGCTTCCGTTGCCCTTCCTAGATTGCTGTACAGGCCCCTAGGTATACTTCGTCCTTTTCTACTGCCTCTTCCTATGCCTGCAGTTGGGGTTCCTACAGGTGTGTCGCCGCTAGGCGGATAGTCTCCCTGTCTGGCTCCCCCTTAAACATCTGGAATGTTTGTAACTTTAGCCAGTCGTCTTCGTACGTCGTTAGCATGTCCTAGTCCCGTCTAGACAGTGTATCGGCCCTACTGTTATCCTTACCCTTGCAGTACTAGAGTCTTATATTAAACCGGCTTAGGTACATTGCCTATCGTACGTGCCTCTCGGACAGCTTCTAGGGTTAAGTGAAGTATTCTAGGTTCTTATAGTCTGTTAGGGCGAGGAACTTAGGCACTAAGCAGAGTTCTCTATCCTAGGCTTCGCAATACTATACAACTGCTAGCAACTCTTTGTCGTAGATAGGGTAGTTGCACTTAGCTAGGGAGTTCTTCTTAGAGAAGTACGCGTATGGGTGTAGAAGTCCGTCCGAGCCTACCTGTAACAGGATACCCCTAATGCAGTACCCTAAGGAGTCAGTTTCCAGTATTGTCGTACGCTCCAGGTCGAAGGCAGCGAGCGTTAGTCCTATAGTAAAGAGCTCCTTTAGCTTGTCGAAGCTCCTATTACATTCGTCCGTCTATTTAAACTGCTTGTCTTTGTGTGTTAGCTTAACTAGGGGGCGTACGATCTCTAAGTAGCTCCATATAAACTGGCAGTAGAAGTTGGCAAACCCAAGAAATTCCTATACGCCCTTAACGTTCGTAGGTGGCTTCTATTGCTTAATAGCATTAATCTTCTTCCTGTCTATACTAATGCCTTTCCCTACCTCGATAATAAAACCTAGGTATTTTATACGTTGAACGCCAAATTCGCATTTGTCGATGTCGAGGTACAAGCCTGCCTGCTACAGTCGGTCTAGCACCTTCTTAACATCTTGTACGTAATCTGTATAGGTGCCGTCCGTAAAAACCAGGGTGTCGTCGAGGTATACTAAGCAGATGTCGTCTAGTAACCCTTGTAGGGACTTGTTAATGTACCTTTGGAAGGTTGCTAGTGTATTGGCAAGGCCGAAGGGGGTAACAAGCTACTTAAAAAGGCCGTATCTCGTACAGAAGGCCGTTATCTATTTACAACCTTCCTTAATCTGTATCTTGTAGAAGGCCGAGACTACGTTAAGCTTAGTGAACTACTTCGCCTTGCTGATCTGCCTAAGGGTCTCCTTAATAAGGGGTAGGGGGTACCGGTCCTTTCTTAGTAATCGTGTTAATGCCTCTATAGTCTATACAGAAACGCAATCCGGCCTTCCCCTCCTTATAGACAAACAGTACTAGGGCTCCTGCGGACGACGTACTAGCCCGAATAAACCCTTTGGTAAGCAGGTCGTCTAGCGTCTTGCGTAGTACTAAGAGTTCTCTAGAGGACATTCTATACAGCAGTCCGTACGGTACCTCCGGCAGGCCCCTATCCAGACAGGGTTCTAGCTGGATGTTATAATCAATCCCTTCCCCTCGGTATAGCAGTAGCTTTAAGGCCGACTTTGGTTTAAAGAGGTCCAGGTACCCTATATACTCTCTTAGGAGCTTCGTACAGGGGTTTGTCGCCTCCTTAGATGCCAATGCCTTCTTAATGTCCGCTGTTACTATATTAATTTCGGCCTTAGCATTGCCACCTTGTAGGGACCTCCCCTAGTCCTGGATCCTCCGCTTCGTTACTGCTAGGTACAGCCGTCCTCGTCCGACGTCCAGCTTGCCCCTCTAGCGCTCTATCTAAGGCTTTCCTAGTATTAGGTTATACCCTAACTTGTCTTATATAACATAGAGGTATAAGTCTCGCTCGTAGTGTCCCTGTACCTCTATTGTTACTTTTACTATATAGGTAATGTCCGGTCCTCGCCTGGTAATACCTAGTATGCGTACAGGTACTGTAGGAGTCGTCTTAATCCGATGTCTCTGTACGAAGTCCTTGCTAATTACTCTATACACTAAATATCCTGTATTAATTAATGTCCGTGCCGTTGCGGACCTGTTTAACGTCGGCTGTACGATAAACAGCGTCGTCGTTATATAATTACTCTTAAAAGATAGCTAAGTAACGCTTTAATTTGGCAGTCTATCTCGCACCTGCCTCTGGCAGAGTCTTCGCTTAGAGGCTACTCTTTTCCCAACTCGTCGTCGTCCAAGTAGGACGCCTAATCTTCTTGTTAAGGCGCTGTAGTTGCTACCCTTGCAGTGGTCGGCCGTCCCCCGAGTCTCTCTACTAGTAGAAGCCTGCAATTCTGTACAGTGTAGCCTATCTTGCTACACTGGTAGCAGCTCCCTTCTGCTCGCCTCTTGTTAAGGGTGGCCATGTCTACCTATTGCGCCTTTTTAGTAGCGGCCCTTGGCCGTACAGTAGCTGCTACTGCTACCCTTGTCGTCGTTGGTTCCTAGTCTATAGCATCTGTCTGTCGCTAGGGGGGTTGTCCTATCTCCTAAGCACGGCCTATCCGTCCTAGCCTACGTTGCTAGTCGTCGACTATCCTAAGAAGGTCGCAGAATTCCTCGTACGTAGCTGGCTGTATTACACCTACTAGCCCTGTTATAATCTCCTTAAAGAGGCCTACCTCTAAAGAGGTAATCTTTATCCTGTCCTCCTATTAGAGACCCCCTGCTTCTGCTAAAGTCTAGTCAAATTCTGCGAGGAATTCTCGTACAGTCTTGCGTCCTTGTTTTATCGTATTAACCTGTAGGAGTGCTCGGCTCTCGCAGTCCGGGTCCTTATAGCTCTTGTCTAGAGCTGCCTAGAGCATTGTCGTCGTAGCTATCGCCGGGTTAGCGATAGCCGTCTCGTAGTACAGCAGAATTCGTGCTGCCGCCCTGCCCTTCAACCTCCTAAAGAGGTAGACTACCTTGTCCAGCTCGGTCGGGTATACTCCTAAGTCGACTAGGAGCTTAGAGCGCATCTAAGCTGCCTAGGAGGGGTACTCGGCCGGAGCCTTACTATTATACGTAGAGACGTTGGGGAGTTTGCTCTTAGGGGTCGGGGTGTAGGTTATAGTGTTCGTGGTCGTCGTAGAGGTCGGATCGCAATCGGATGCCCTAAGCTGTCGTTGTTGTGGCAGTGGAAAGAGGTGGGACAGATTAATAGGGTGGACCCTGGATTTCGGCTCGGCCCGGACAGGCCGAGCCGGGCCTTGGCACTACTACTATCAAAGACCACTACCACCACTATATAGGTTCTTTTCCCTCCTCAGTTTGAGATATAGTTATTAAAAGGCCGTATTGAATCATATCTGCGTGCCCAGATTATTATATCTCGAACTCACTCTCTACACCAACCCTGCGCTGCGCGAAAGGGCCTGTCGAATCATCCGGAAACCCGAATAACGCACGCGCACCTACACTAACAACAACAACAACCCCCCTAAGGCACTGTAAGAAGATAGAAGGCTTCTTAGCAGTAGAGAGCAGCGTAACAGGCCGCTGCGGAAAGAGAAAGACTAACAGAGCGAGTAGGCGCTCCAGTGTCATTAACGATAAGATCGTTATTAGCGGCTTTACAGAGGAAGAGACCGCCGAGTTCAAGGAACGAATAGTCGAGTATAGAAAGATTTACGACTGTACGATCGAGGAATTGGAAGACTACGTAAACGAGAATAGGATAGGGAAGGTCTACGACAGTATAGACCTTATTAAGACGCTGTTCTACAAGATGCTAGAAGAGAACAGACAACTAAAAGAGGAAGTAGAAACGGTAAGAGCCAAGAAGGAATTGGCAGAGACTATTATCGACGTGTTGGAAAACCAGGCGGCGAATAGAGTAGCGCAGTTAAAGGCGCTGAAGGATCAACTAGCTAATACGGAAGCAGCGATGTCGTCGCCGCCACCGCATCGAGAAGCACCGGCAGAGACTGTCTCACCGGCGGCCTCCAGTTAAGGTAGCACTACGATAACGCTATTGCCGGACCTACCTGTTTTCGGCGGCAGAGACCCTAAATCGTAGGAGGCATTTAAGAAGAAGATCAAGAATAAGATAAGCCGCGATTACGTATCGAGCGGCGAAGGGGATAGAGTAGCGTACCTAGAATCGCAACTAGAAGGTGAAGCTTTTTCGCTAGTGGCGGACCTGGAAGAAGTAACCGCTGACGACGCTATTAAGGCGCTGGACTAGCGTTTCGGAGACCCATTCCGAAAAAAGACAGCCTGTAAGCAGCTGGATAAAATCAACCAGAACAAGCAGACATTCGAAGAGTTCTACGGACTGTTTAGGAAATATGCCATTAGAGCGAAAGTAGCAGAAGATAAGCAGCTGCACTTATTAAGACAGAAACTGAGCCCTAAGCTAGCTGCAGCGATAGCGTCGGTAGAAGACGAAGACCTGCCGAGCTTCGTGCACTAGGCGAGAGTAACAGCAAGAAACCTAAACGCGTACAGAAAACCGACAGCACGCAAACTAATTCAGAGGCCGTTGCCGCCGTCGCAGCTAACGAGAACCCCTGCGCCCTTCCGCCGCGGCCCCCAATCGCCTTACGTGCAGCGATCGTCGTTCGTCCCTACCTGTTTCGCATATAGCAAGCCTGGCCACATCGCTACGAGATGCCAAGCATCGGATAAGCAGAAGCAGGACTATCGTGCTATAAGGCAGCCGCCGCCGCAGCAGCAGCAACCACCGAGGAAGACCATACAAGCTATAGAGCCGGCTCCGAACGATACTAACAGTAACGGTAGGGTACAGTTAAGGATTATAGGAAAAGACTAGCTAGACGGATAGGCCCCCTATCCAGCATTGACAATAGGGCACCGCACCGGAGCGAATCGACGCGAGAAGAAAGCATCAACAGCTGCAGCGATCCGCTCTCGGCGGCGGTAGAAGTGAACACGGAAACAGCCATTATCCTTCCGATTACTGTCCACTCCCTTAACAGATCGAGCAAACCCCTCTAGCTAAAAGCTTTCATCGACACCGGAGCTCTTATCAGCGCGGCGATCCACCACCGACTAGTCCAGAAGCTAACGAATAGATACGGTTATCCAGTGGAACTGGCGTCGCCGACGAAGATTTCGGCATATAATAGACAAGACACGGAAAGCGTTACGCACTACGTGCTACTAAGGACCACTTTGGCTAGTCGCACTACAGAAGCGACGTTCCGAATTATAGATATCGGAAGATTTGACATTATTATAGGGCAGAAATGGATAAAGAACCAGAAAGTTATTGTTGACGTAGACGAAGGCACAATCAGATTCAAAACCCTAGGAAACGGCACCGAAGCCACCGAACCGAAAGCCGCCGTCGCTAAGCCGGAAGCTACGGAGTCAGCCAAAAAGGCACCGTCTGATCGTTCCAAACCCCTGGTTACAGTCGGAATAATAAGTTCGGAAGCTATAACGACCCTCGCGAAGTCGCCAAACACTAAGGTTTACGCTATCTCGATAAAGGACATTAAAGACTATCGGAAGATAATAGCGGAAGAAGAGGTAGATCCGTAGGAGGTGTTGCCAAACGAGCTCTATAGTTACGCTAATGTCTTCTTAAAGGCAGACTCTAACCTCCTGCTGCTCCACCGGCCAGAATACGATAATAAGATCAGGCTGAAAGAGGGGGCTACCTTGCCAAGAACTGAGCCCCTAAGGAGACTGTTACTGGCCGAACTGGACCAAGTAGAGGTGTTTGTTCGTGAAAACCTGGCGAAGAAGTTTATTACGCTAAGTTCTGCTAAATATGCGTTACCGATTCTTTCTGTAAGGAAACTAGGGGGTAGTCTGCGACTCTGCGTAGATTATCGAGGCCTTAACGAGGTCACCAAGAGAGACGTATACCCGCTGCCGCTGATCGACGAGACCATACAACGAGTAGCTAAAGCTAAATAGTTCAGCAAGCTGGACATCCGCCAAGCGTTCCATCGACTAAGGAATAAAGAAGGGCAGACAGAAGACCTAACGACGTTCGCGACGCGTATAGGCAATTTCAAGTAGTTGGTAATGCCTTTCGGACTTACCAACGCGCCGGCAGTGTGGCAACGCTTTATAAACCACACCTTTATAGACATGCTGGAACGGTTCGTGTCTATCTATTTGGACGATATCCTTATCTATACCGAAGGAACGAGAGAACAGCACACAGACCACATCAAGAAGGTGCTAATCAGGCTCCGAGAGGTCGGATTGAACGCGGACACGAAGAAGAGCGAGTTCTATTAGACCGAGGTCAAATATCTCGGCCTTATCGTCGGAAGAGATAGAATTCGGATAGACCCCTTAAAGGTCGCTGCCGTAGCAGAGTGGAAGCAGCCGAAATCCGGAAACACTACGCAAATCAGAGCGTTTCTCGGATTCTGCAGCTATTATCGACAGTTTATTAAGGACTTTAGCAAGATCGCGAGACCCCTGAACGAAGCGTTAAAGAAAGAGGCCGCCGGCCTATAGAATAAGAAGTGCACGGAGGCCTTCGTCCGGCTGAAAGAGGCAGTGGCCTCTGTACCAGTGCTAGCGCACTTCCGGCCAGAAAAGACGATCTATGTAGAAACGGACGCTTCCGATACAGTAACGGCCGGGGTCCTATCTCAATATAGTAACGACGAAACCCTCTATCTAGTGGCTTTCTTTAGCAAGTCTATAACGGAAGCTAAGCGGAACTACGCTATCTACGACAAGGAGCTGCTGGCCATTATTCAGGCCTTTAAAGAGTGGAAACCGGAACTTATAGCTGGAAAAGGGCCGATCCAGGTCCTTACGGACCACTAGTCGCTGACTTACTTTATAAGGACGCAGAAGCTCTTACGCCGTTAAGCACGGTAGGCTGCCTATTTATTAGGGTTCGACTTCAAGATTACATATCGACTAGGAGCTTAAAACGGAAAGGCTAACGCGCTAACGCGAAGAGAAGGGAAGACGAGCCCTGCGAAGGAAGACCCTAACATGTTCCAGAAGGTGTTGACCGAACGGATAGTAGACGCGGAGGTGTTGAAAGAGGTAGGGGTCTGCACAGTGGAACCGGCCCCTAAGGAAGAGGCGCTCTACGAGAGGGTGGAACGGCTTAATCAACAACAGAAGCTCGGCAAAACCGGTTCAGGGAAGATAATAGTCCTGGAAGAACTAATTACCGAGGTTATCCAGCTGGTCTATAGCTCTATAGATATTGGCTATGCTGGAGCGAAGAAAACGATGCAGGCCGTAAGGACGATCTACTGGTTTCCGCGGATCTACGAGCGAATCTACCGGTTTATAGCTAATTGCTACGCGTGCCGGGCCACTAAGCTACGTTACAGTCTTCTGGCTGGTCTACTGAAGCCGCTTACGATCCCCGAGAAGCCGTAGCAACACATTACGATGGACTTCGTAACCGGCCTGCCGAATTCGGATGGATATAACGCTACGCTCAATGTAGTGGATCGGCTAAGCAAAGAGCGCTATTTCATCCCCTGTCGAGCTAGGGATAAAGGAACTACTTCGGAAGAAACGGCGAGAATGCTGATCCAACACGTATAGAAGCACTATAGGCTGCTAGACACTATTACTACAGATAGAGGTCCTCAATTCACTGCTAACGTATAGAAAGCTATCAATCAAGCTCTCGGAATCTATAGAAAGCTTAGCACCGCCGCTTACCCTTAAACGGACGGCCAGTCCGAAGTTGCTAACTGTAAGATAGAGCGATATCTGCGAACCTTCTGCGGCCACTATTAAGAAGAATAGGTTAAGGTGTTGCCGATAGCCGAGTTCTGCGCTAACTCGGCACTGTCTAAGGCCACCTTGCTGGCGCTGTTCGAGATAACGCACGGCTATCTTCTGAGAATAAGCTTTCAGCTGCTAAGCGAACCCAGCTCTGCGGAAGCATCCACTGCTACGTCGTCGAAGAGAGTCGCCGCTGCGACGGCAAAAGCGCTCCGATCTCAGATGGAAGAAGCTGTCAAAGTGGCGAAAGAAGCGATAGAGACGGCTTAGAAGAAGATAGTAACTCGAGCTAATAGGAACCGGTCGCCAATAGAATTCGAAGAAGGTTAAAAGGTATAGCTTAACACGCAGAACCTAAGGCTAAAAGGAAACGCGAAGCTTAACCTACGCTACGTAGGTCCGTTTAAGATAATAGAAAAGAGGTCGCTGGTAACTTACTGGCTCGAGCTGCCGAGGGCGTTCCGGATCCACGACGTTTTCTATTCGGATCTGCTAAGCCTAGACCCTAAGAACGGCCTGCCGGAACAGGGCTTCGCTGAACCTCCACTAGTTGAAATAGATAGTAATAAAGAAGAGTAGGAGGTAGAAGACGTAATGGACGTAAAGAAGATAAGGGGGTCTATTAAAGCAAGGATCTCGTAGAAGGGGTGGCCGGAAGACTATAAATAGTATCCAGTCGAAAACCTCCGGAATTCGGCGGAACTGCTAAGAGACTTTTGCACGCAGAACCCAAAGAAGCCGAAGCCGGAATGGATCTAATCCGAAGAAGCTGAAGCCGAATGGATCTAAAGCCGATCCTTTAATAGCAAAAGCAGCGTCCGCTCCACCGGCGCGGAAGCCGATAAAAACGATCGCTACTGATTGCTCTAGGCAGATCGTGGCGGTTGGTAGGTCGCGCACGCCGTAGCGTGCCAGCGCCGCCGACCCTGCGATAGCTGGAGACTATAAAGGGAAAAAGAAGAAGAAAAACGGCGCCGCGAAAAGATCTATATAGACCTCCGCGCCGGCGCACAGACCAGCCACGCCGCAGCTTAGATAACCCACAGCTCAGATCAGATAGCACGGATCAGATAGCGTCGATTACATAAACACTAAGTGAAGGACTTCAGACGCCTACGAGGTGAAAAATGGAAAAAAACGACGAAAAGAACGATTGTTTTTAATAGAAGACGGAAGAGGTAACGTCGACGTTGAAGGGAATTTTCAAAAAAAAAAAAAAAAAAAAAAAAAAAAAAAGTGGAAGTTTTAGGATAGATGGGATAACTAAGCAGTCGAGGGCGACTGCTAGTAAGGGAGGGGGATAGTGTTGCGGCGGTGGAAAGAGGTGGGACAGATTAATAGAGTGGACCCTAGATTTCGGCTCGGCCCGTCCGGGCCAAGCCGGGCCTTGGCACCACCACTATCAAAGACCACTACTACCACTACATAGGTTCTTTTCCCTCCTTAGTTCGAGATATAGTTATCAAAAGGCCGTATTGAATTATATCTGCGTGCCCGGATCAGTCGTAGCTCCTGTTCCTGTTAGGAACTTATTACAGCCTAGTAGCTTACTTGTTGCTCGAGCTGCCTCTTGCTTTCTAGCAGCTCCTTATATACGCGGTGTATATGTCCCTCTATAGCCGTAGGTTCTATAGGGATGTCGCCGTCTATCTTTGTTCTATTACTGCGGTTACCGATAGTGAGATCAGTTCCTAATATAAGGGGCTTAAGAATCTTGATTTAGGAACTTAAGGTTAGGTATCTGTTTAGAATTACACTATAGAAGAAGAGATTGCACGATGTCGATCTAAATACTTGCCTGTTAGACGTCCTGTTAACAGGCCTAAGCGTTTCCCTAGTCCTTGCTATTGTCCTTTAGTGCTAGGGCAGCTATAGAGAATCCGAGCAGAGTGCCTGCCTTGTTGCAGCGATTAACTAGAGTTAGGCACTTAATTGCAATATAGTTTAGCTCCCTATAGTATATACAGAGGCGTTAGTTACAGCAACGCTGCTTCTCTTCTTATATAAGTCGACTATTTTAAAGCTTAGCTAAACTAAGGTCTATAGGTTCGCTATTAACAAGAGGAAGTCTTAGGACTAAGGGAGGACTAGGTTCGTTTTAGGTAAAGGTAGGAAGAGTCGTAACTGGACGCTAGTTCGTACAGTTGTTAAGTAGGTTGCCGCACGCCTTAATAATGTTTAAGAACAGGTTTCGACGACTATCGAGGCGTTAGTAGGGAGTAACTAGTTCGTAAAAGGACAAAGATTTATACTCTTAGTCCTCCAGTTTAGTAAGAAGTTTAGTACTTAGGCCAGCAACTACAGCCAATTTTTATACTTCTATATCGTATTTGCAGTAACCGATTTCCTATAAGAATTGTACGTAGTAGTTAGAGAATAGCTTGTTAGTTTACTTAAGGGTTCGGATTATCTGCTAGGCTATAGACTTGCGGTATAGGTTGCCAAAGGCTAAGTTAAGAACATTAAGCAGGGTAGTAACATTTAGGCAAGTAACTTGTAATGTCTTTAGGTTAAACTAGTATAAGACTTGTTATAGTGCTTTGCTAGCAAGGAGGGAGAACGCATACGAGACCTTCTATTGTTCGTTTAGGAAGTGGTCTGCATTAACAGAGAGTTTAATTAAAAATTATAGTCGAAATTTATTAAACTTGTCCTTGTCTCTATAAAATAGTTCTAGGTTAGCTACTCTCTTGCTAGTAGGTTCTCTAGAGATGTTCTGTGCTCTTAGGTTTAGAGCTTCCTACAACTGTCCTTGTATATAAGCTTTCTTAATTGTAAGATTAGCAATCTTTCGTTCTATCTCTTATACCTAATCCTTGCTATCCAATAGTATTGCTTCTAGGCTATTAATATGTTAGTTAAGTTCCTTCACTTGTTTAATGCCTATACAGACGATGTTTGTTACTATAAAGAAGACTTAGATAGCAAGGTTAGGATCGTTGTTTATTAGGTTAATAATTCCTTCTGCTAATAGGTCTAGTTATAAGTATTCCTTAAAGGGGACCTCTTTTTGTAGGGCGTAGAAGACTATATTAATAGTCTAGTGTTTAGTAGATAGCTCGTAATGTTAAGGGGGGAGCTAAGAGGTTGGAAGAGGTCGATGTAAAAGTCGAAGTAAGTAAGAGGAGTTGGATAAAACAAAGTCTAGAAGAAGGGGTATAAAAGTTAATATTAGAGGGAGAGGCTAAAGTCTAAAGTAAGGGATGTAAAAACTAAGTAAAGAAGGGAAGGGCTAGAGTCTAAGGTGTAAAAGCTGAATTAATGCACAAGACGAGCTATAAACAAGAAGAAGAGAAAGATTAGGGGGGCAGCAGCAGGTTCTTATATCCCCCTACCTTAGCTAGTTGTTTGCTAAGTGTTTGCTAGTAACTTTCTTATTAAACTCTGTTTCTTTGTTCTGCAAACAAATTTATTTCCCAGACCCGCTTTTTCCAAAGGTTTCAGAACTAAGCTAGGAGTGTTTGTATCGCGAGATAATTCGCCTTTTACTCTCTTAGAGTCTTCTTCTATCTAGTAGTTGTTAGCCTATAGTCTGTAAATCTTAATAGTTCTAGTTAGGTCCTAGATGCTGTTGTTTTCCGTTTTATATCTGTTAACTGTGTTTTCTGTTTTACATCCGTTAACTGTAACACTGTTTATTAAATTAGAAGTGCCTTATCAAGAAAGATCTAGTTTAGAGTATTCCTTAAAGGGAACCTCTTAAGGTAGTATATAGAAGACTATATAAACTGATAGTCTTAGGTTAGTTAATAGCTTGTAATGTTAGAGAAGAGGCTAAGGTATATGTAGGTTATTAGAGGAACTAAAGCTAAGAGGAGGAGCTAAAGAACTAAAGTCTAAAGAGTAGTTATATATTAGGAATTAGAAGGTTGTTCTATGTTAATTAGGCTATAAAGAAGGAAAACAGAAAGATAAGGAGGCGGCAGCTGCTTCTTATATCCCTCTGCCCTAGCTAGTTGTTTGCCCCTTTGCTGCTAGTTTTCCTAAGAAGTTTCTTAACAAACTTCTCTCCTTTGTTCTGCTAACCGAGTTACTTCTAAAACCTTCTTTTCCTAAAGGTTCTAGAACTAAATCAGAACATTCTAAAGAGCAGATTAAGTCGCTTCTAGTGCGCCTAGAAGCTTGTTAGTTAGACTAGTAAGTATTAAGTTGTAAGCTGTTAGGGGCAGTAGAGCTAGATAGGACCTTAGGACTGTTAGGGGTTTTCTACTGTCTGCTGGCTGTAGTTCCAGTATCTTTCCTAACCTGGTTGTTCGTCCTTGTAGAACCGATAGTGGCGCTTCCAACGTAGCAAGAATTTTCTTAGTTAGACTTTTGGTTGTTAAGATATAGCCTATGAACTATAGGGGTACTAAATGGGACTTTGGTACTGTTGTCCTTGCTCTTCCAGCTGTTGACCGTGACATTTACTAGTAACTTTCTTACTCAACTCTGTTTCTTTATTCTGCAAACAAATTTATTTCCTAGACCTGCTTTTGTTAAAGGTTCTAGAACTAAGCTAGGGGCGTTTGCAGGGCCGATTGCATTGCATTTTACGCTCTTGGCATCTCCTTGCTTCAGCCTGTAGTTGTTGGGTTGTAGTCTGTAAATCTTGATAGTTCTAGTTGGGTCCTGGATGCTGTTGTTTTCCCTTTTACATCTGTTGACCGTGACACCGCTGCCCTCTAATCTTTCTTTTCTTCTTCTTTATAGCTTATCTTATACATTTCATCTAGAACATCCTTCTAACATTAACACTTATAACTAACACTTTAGACTTCAGTTTCTCTAGCTCCTCCCAACCTTAGTTTTCCAAGCAACCAGCACAGACAACAGCCTCTCCCTTAACACGTCCATGCAACTAACCTAGAGTGTGTATTATAGACGTATGAAGGAGGCTGTTGATTCATCCAGTTACTTATTGGGACGTATGCATACCACTCTACCCCCTTAACCCTTCCCTTTTAGAGGACATCAAGAAGAGAGAGTTTTGAAGGGAGTAGAAGAGAGAGGTTTAAAGAAGTGCCCCTGCGAGCAGATCGCGAGTTTTGAAGCTTTGGAAATAGGTTAGGACAACGAGAGTGACGAGAGCAGCGAGGTCGACGATGTAGGGACAACGAGAGCAAGGAGCGAGAGCGAGGACGACAGGAGCGAGGACGAGAAGACCGTGCACCTAGCAGGACCTAGGGTAACAACATTCATTTTTTGGTCTTTTCCAGACCATTCTCTTCAGGGAAGTTGACAAGCCATTAGCAATCGAGGCAAGCGGTCAGCATACAACAAGCGACATCTGCCTGTCGAGAGGCACCAGTACGGTGAGCAATCGAAACGTTGAGCACGAGGCAAAACACGAGGCAAAGAGACCTGGCGAGGCAAATCAACAATTAGTACAGCTCAGCAACTCAGGCAAGGCAAAGCACAAGGCACAGCACGAGGCACAGCACAAGGCAGAGTACGAGCACGAGGGCAGAGCCAGTAGGCAGAGCCACTAGGCACAGCACCAGGCACAGCACTAGGCACAGCTGCAGGCAACACACAGCTGCTGCAGCAAGCACTAGGCACAGCACCAGGCAATCTGAAGCAACACGTACAGCAAGACAACATAGAGCTAAGGCAGAGCCACCAGGCAGAGCCACCAGGCAGAGCCACCAGGCAGAGCCACCAGGCAGAGCCACCAGGCAGAGCCACCAGGCAGAGCCACCAGGCAGAGCCACCAGGCAGAGCCACCAGGCAGAGCCACCAGGCAGAGCCACCAGGCAGAGCCACCAGGCAGAGCCACCAGGCAGAGCCACCAGGCAGGGCAGAGCACCAGGCACAGCTGCAGGCAGGCACAGCTGCTATAGGCAATACAGCTGCAGACAGCACAGGGCTGCTGCAAGCAGCACAGCAGGCAACATACAGGGCTGCTACAGACAACACACACTGTCCAGATGCACAGTTTAGGAGCGACCCAGTTGAGAAGCAGACAACACACACTGTTCAGATGCACAATTCCGAAGCGACCTAGTTCAGAAGCAGCACATACTGTTCAGATGCACAGTTCAGAAGCGACACGTGCTTGCAAGGCGACCTTCCGCAATCTCTGCAGCTGCGACTATTGCGACCTCTGCGACCTCGTATGTTCAGAAGCGGCACGTTCAAAGCGATACAAGCAGCACGACCGGCAATCAGTACAGTTCAGCAGTCGAGACAAGACAAGAGTCTAAAGCCGTACGTTCTACAGCCGTACGTTCAAAAGCGACGCACGTTTAAGAGCGACAGACATTTAGAAGCGGCACGTATTTGCGAAGACATAGGCGACCTCTGCAGCTGCGACCTCTGCAGCTGCGACCTCTGCAGCCTCTGCGACCTCCGAGAACTCCGCGACATCTGCGAGCCTCCGCAACCTTCCGCGGCCTTCCATGACCTCTGCAGCCTCCGCAACCTTCTGGCTCCTACGGATGCGACCTCCTGCGACCATCCGCAGCCTCAGCGAGCCCCAATTAAGGCTTAGAAGCCACAAAGGATAAGGCATCAAATAAGGCACCAAAGCGATGGCAAAAGGCTCAAAATGAGGTTCAGATAAAGGCTCAAAAGACACGGAGATTGAGCTCAAAATAGGGCTCAAAATAGACGCAAAGCAGCGCTCAGAATGGCTGAATTTGCGACCTAGTTTGGCATGACCTGACTGGCCGATAGCGAGGCCGAATTTGCGACCTCTGCAGCCTAGTTTGATGCGACCTCTGCGACATGGTCGGCTGCAATTGCGACCTGGTTTGGAACAACCTCAGGGACCTGGTTTGGTGCGACCTCTACGACCTCTGCGACCTGGTCGGCCGATGGCGATTGAGGGTCCAGTGTTGTGATTGATTGGCTGACTGCGATTGATTAGCTGATTGCAATTGAGCGCAGTGTTGCGATTGAGGGCTTTTTTGCAAGCGATTAAGGGCAATCGCTAGTTAGGGAGGGTGGTAGTGATGCGGATGTGGAGGTGGCAAGCTGGCAGGCTTAGCAGGGCCAGGCTTGGCGTACACTCAAAACCTGCACCTCCGCTTGTACGTATATTCTTCCCTCTGTGGCCTTTGATAGAGTTATTAAACGACGGGTATTGATCTGGAGTCTCCCTTAGACTATCTACTAAGCAGCATTCTATAAGCATAAGATAGAGGTAGTAATAACGATATAATGGACTAAAACTGGTAACATGCCTTAGTTTATCCTATCTCCCTACGTTAGGTATAGGCCCTGATATAGAGAATAGAAGCTGGAGGCCGTACGAGCAGGGTTACAACACTCCGGCCTTTAGCTTCCATTCCCTATATTATGACCTACACCTTATATAGGGATATAGGACGAACTAAGCCGTCTTACCAGTTTTCAGTCTATTTCATAGTTATTACCACCTCCATCTCTGCCTATATAAGGTATAAGGCTACCCAGTGTACAGTACATAGAGTCACACAATCCACTCCACAAGTCCGGTGTTACGTGTCAAACTACCCCGGGTATTATCCACAGCCAGTCACACTACGGAGGCCGTATGCGGATGGATACAACAGCAGCCTGCCGTTTACGCTGACCTACCACCTCTGGATCAATTAGCACTGCAATAGAGTTGCACATCCACTACCTGCACCGATCCATCTCGGCACCGCCCCAGCTGCCAATCCGTCAGCACCGCCGTACAGTTACACTGATCCACCACCTGCTGATCAATGAGCACCGCCGCATAGTTACACTGATCCACTACCCGATCAGGAAGCGCCGTCATACGGCGATTTCAACGAAGACGCCAATAGCCAGGAGAACTCTCAACCTCCTGATCCTTCTGATATCCACTTAAGCCGGAGGTCTTCGCCGAAATCTCTTCCGACGCCGGCGACATTGAGGTTAACGACACTTATCTGGATACCTCCGCCGACGTCGACTACACCGCTGCTGACGAAGAAGACGAGGATAACGATGCCGGTAGACTGCTCGAGCCACCCCCTTAAGCTTATGAAATCGTTGGCCGTAGACGTACAGCATTACCAACGCCTCTTCAAACAACAACAACACGATCAGGCCGCCAAGTCGTCCAGCACGACTATAAACGGCTTACTGCTGCCGCCATCGCCAATGTCGATGCCGTTACCACTACGGCTGATAGGGATGCACCGGCAAACTAGCGAGCATTAGCCTCTTAGGACTTACACCACTGGAAGAAAGCAGATCAATTTACTACAAAACACCTACGCGTTTGGTTTCATTTGGACAGCAGATGTTCTATATAGACATCGAAGCCTAACAGGCCAATGGGTGTACAAGGCTAGGCTGCAGTCTAACAAACAGGTAGGCAGGCACAAGGCTGGATAGACAACGAGGGGGTCCACGCTAGGCGAGGGCGTTGATTTTTATAAGAACTTTGCTCCCACACCGAGACCCGCTCTTGGAAGGATCCTCATCGCCGTCTACACGCTTAGCAACTGGGTCTGAGCTCAATTAGACGTCATCACCGTTGCTCTACACTCCCAACTCAATGTCGTGCTATATATCGAGGCACTAGAAGGATATAAACGCCTCCGACCGGTGGAAAAAGCAACCAAAGTTCTCTACGGCCTTAAACAGTCCGCCAACTTGTAGTATAACTACGTCGACGTCTACATGACCGAACTTGGCCTTAATAGAACGTCCGCGTCCAGCAACGTCCGCGTCCAGCACGTCCAGGACGTACAACACGTCTATTAAGCTCGTCAAAAATCACGTCAACCACCGTCGCTTACGCTATATCAGCACTAGAGACCACCACTGCCGTAAGAAGTATAAGCAGACGTACCAACCACCTTACAACCAACCGACTTTTTCACCAAATACCGGTCTTTAATTAAGCTCCTGTGCTGAACTAACCACTCGCTGCGGCCACTGCCTGCGCTGACTGACTAATTGCTGCTGCTACTGCGTTGAAACCACAGTCTTTCAACAATCACTCAGAGCCTCGACTAAGCGGAGAGTGTTTCGCTACAGTGGTTACACGCAACGGATTTTGAAAAGGGTGTGTAATGCGTTGAACACAAAGTCCTGCTAACTGGCTACCTATGTATCTATTTCAACGCCACCCCTCTCTCGTATCCATCGTATCTATTCTTTTCCCGCCATTGCACCTCGTAGACTTACGGCCCATAGTTACACAGGAAGTGTTGTAACCTCGGTCGGAACGTCTCGGATTGAGGTTTAGCTGGCTCGCATACTGGATTCCTTTAAATAGAAAACCATCTGTAGACAGACACGTATACATAGGCACTTATTCAATCTTATATCAGCTATCACAACAGCTGCCCTGACTATCAGTGATGTAGTCGGGGCACTACGCTCTGTGATATATGGAAAGTTTTGCAATGTTGGTCGTCTCGTAGACCGCCTGTGACCGCCGGGCGACTTCGCGGGCTTCTTCAATGTCCTGATGACCTAGCGACTAGCGGACGCCAATGTTGAAGGTTTTCATAGCCCGGTAGCATGCGAGTAAGGCCCACTGTAAAGATTTAGGGGCATTGAGGTGTCGTCGATGCACATCCCGATAGGCTGTAGGCGCAGTGCTGTTTGGCCTAAAGTCTATTGAAGACCCCCCGATCACCTTAGCGTCGACTACGTGCGATGTTAAGTGGGGAGAGCTACGGGCGGTATGTAGAGGCTTGCCCGGCTAGAAGACAGCGAGCCGGTATATAACATGCTTAGTACCGTGCAGCTATCTCTCCAACCTATCTGAACAGATGGCAACGACGTGCAGAGGTAGGGCAGCCTACCGAGCCTTGAAGGCATCAACAGCGCAGTGTTTAGGTTGGCCTTCGGTAGGATCAGCTATGCGGTTCTGTAAGAAATGCGGCTGAGCCAGCGTAATTTGTGGAAGTTGTGCCGGGCGGTCGAGAAGCTGGGCAGCGCGTTGCACCTCAGGACCTCTACAAAGTTGATTGATTGATCGATTGTTCCATAAACGTCCCCTGTGTGTTAAAGACCATAAAAGACGACTGCTAGGCAGCCAAATATCATCAAGATTCTGAGGGTGGTTTTTCAAAACGGCGAGCGTTGCTCTAGGGCCTGCGCCCTACTAGGGCTCCTCCACAACAGACTGCCTGTTGCTAGAGGTGTCCAGCTGTTGTCTCTCTTGTGCTCCTCTGCCTATTGCCAGAAGTGTCCAGTTGTTTGAGTCCTTACTAATCCGTTCCTGCTGTCTTTAGCAGACTGCCTGTTGCTGGAGGTGTCCAGCTATTGTCATGTTTTCTGGTGCTGCCCTACCTGTTACCAAAGGTGTCCAGCTGTTGTCTCGTTCTGGTGCTCCTTTTCTTGCTTGCCTGCAGCAGCCTGACTGTCTGCCTCCCTGCCTGTTGATAGAGGTGTCTAGCTGATCTCTTTCCTCCTCTGTTACGTGTAGTCTTGGTAAACCTACACACTGGATTTGAGACTGACAGGTAGCCAGAGATGGCCAGCCTGTTGACGGCGAAGGAGAAGGGACGATCTATCGACAATTAGCCCGTAGATCAGAATAAGACAGAGTTGACGATAGAAGGGCGCGTTGTGGTCTAGGACGTAATGCTGCGGGCTCTGTGTGTCTGCGTCGGCGCGAAAGAAGATCGAGGGAGCGAAGGTGTTGAACCGCGCCATGGTTTGCCATGAACCTGCGATGCAGACCAGATCCTTGATCTTGATAAATTGGGCGCGAGGACCGAGGAAGAGTAATTGTCGAGGTAAGCTCCGCTGCTGAGGCTGATCGGAAGATGACCAGAGGTGGATACACGATATTGTCCTACAGGTTATGGCAACTTGTCTTTGCGCAGCTGTTCCCGGTTATAGTCGGTTTTTTGCATCAAGTTGGCGACGTGCACGTGCTTAGGGCATAATGCTGGAAGCACAGCTGTCAACGTATTATCAACCTTACCGTTATGTAACGAGGTGTATAGAGCGAGGTGTGGACTGTCGTTGCGCCATCTGCGATTCGACGTGTTGGAGAATATATACCTATAACAGTAAAACCACTAGCTAGAAGCTGTTGTTTCGCCTAGGCGCAATTAACTCGGCTCGAGTTAGCTCTATGCTACCCACTTCCTTAGTCGTAGCACGCCCAACCAGCTTGGTAATGACTCCTCGAAGTCAACAGTAATGCCCCGCAAAGTAGATTTCTGGGCACGCACAATATCCCTATGTGTCCGGACCTTGCGCATCCAGAAACGTTGTCTCTCGGCATTATATAGTCTAGCCGATCCAGGTCTAGCACAGCAATCGAGGGAAGCTGGATTGATACGGGGAGCAAGAAGGATAGGGATCGCGTTATGCCATTCCCAAAGGACGAAATTGGGGTGGGAGGGACAGCCAAAGCCATAAGGGTCGGAGTTGAAGCTCAGCGCATTGTCGTAGTTCTGGACTAGAGCAGAGGCGTTGTCGTCATTACCGTCGGCTGTAGTGAAGGCGTTGCCGTCGTTGTCGTCGGCCGTAGCATAGGAAGCCTCGTTCGGTAAAGCCACACAATACCCCAGTGCATCAAAAGCCCAGTCCCTGGCGCAACTTCTTTCTATATCCAGAGCTGAAGGGCCGCTAGCCGTGCTGGAACCCATCGTAATGAACTCTTGAACGTTGGAGAACAAATTCGCCGTCATTTTAAAGGCAATGTCACTAAGCGGCCCATCGGATTCGGGTCCGGCACGCAGCTGTTGCAAGAAATTCGCCCTCTTTTGCCGCAATGTATCCGCCCAGTAATGGATTTCTTCTTTGCGCCGCTCAGATCCCCGAAGCCAACATGTTAGGACGACCTGTGCAAAGAGAATGCGAACGAGGTTCCGACGCTTTGACGTCAGCGTTGTTGAAAGCTCTGTATAATTGTTGCTCGTCGCGCCCCGCTGGCAGAAGTCACGGGCGAGCTGGTGTACCTCTAGCTCAACACTGTGCCGTTGGTTGACTCTTTTTCGGAGGATAGCTTGGGCTTGAGTTCGGGCTTGTTGCCAGGGAGAGGATGGTGTGATCGTGCTGTTCCAGGGAGCTATTACGTCGGCCACAAAGTCTTCGAGCCGGTCGCAGAACGCCTGGAAGACGGTGCGAGCACGAGCATTCGCCCTAGTGTAATCCGGACGGGGAAGAGTTCTTAGGAAGAAACCGGGCCAGAAACGGCTAGAAGCGGCCGGAGACGACAAGCGTTGAAGCGTGGCCATGCCCTGTTCGAATGCATGCTCTAGCACCCAGTATCCGTCGATCAAGTAACGGGAATCTTCATCATGAACAATGCCGTAGCGCGACCCGGCAGCGGACAGGAGGTGGTGGAGGGTGTCGTCGTACATGCTTGGGCCGTATTGCTGCTCGGTTGGGGAGAAGATGTCATCCGGCGATTGCGGCTGAACGTGGCGTGGGATGGCCGCTAAAGCGCGGCTGAGGTCGATGGCGATGGCACACGGCACGAGATGGGCTGAGTTGCCATCGACATGGCATGGAGGCGACAGGCCATTGTCAACGAGGTGGGGGGCGGATACAATGACCGCCCACGGCCAGATGCAAAGCGATGCTAGAAAGAGGACGCGGCAGCAGATCAGGCGACGGCTGGTGCATTTCCGCCTATGTCCGTCGTCAGCAGAGCGAGGAGGTGAAAAAATGGAGCCCTCGGTGTAGGAAGAAGGCGGACTGTAGGAAGGCGCGGGCGCTGGCGCGGGAATGTGGGAAGGCGCCAGAGAGGAGCGGGTGCGAGACGAGACGGGGCCTTCAGGCGCCGGTGCTGGCCGGGCTCGCATTGACATCGCGACCGCGCGGGGCCTTGGCTTTTGGACGAGACATGTTGGAAGAGAGAGTGCTGTGTACGGGCTCTTTGTGTGCAGGCTCTTTGTTTGCAGGTTGACGCCTCCGTTTGCACTGGAATGTCGAGTTGTGATGGTTTGGTGTGTAACCACGGAACGGATAACCCAATGTAAGGAAGGTAGGGGTGTTACATAAACATATAGATCGATAGCAAGTAGCAGTAGCTCTAAAGAACCCACAACTTTAAGAGCACGTTGCATACAACCCTGCTATAGGGATACACTAATTATTGTACTTAACACAAGTCAGCCCTTAGAAGAGAGAGATGCCTAGTTACGCAACAGTATAGACCTCAACGTTAGAAGCTTAGAGCGACGCGCCTATCCCATAACAACAGGCTTGTAATAAGCAATATGCTACTAGAATTACTAAGAACAAGACAAGGATTACAATAGATAGAGAGACAGACAATATAAACCTAAAATTATGTAAATAAAGGAACAAGGACTATGATTAAGAGAGGAAATAGAAGCAGTAATAGCTAAGAAGGAATTAGCAGAGACTATTATTAATGTGTTAGAAAACTAGGCAGCGAATCGACTAGAGCAACTAAAGACGCTAAAGGCTTAGCTAGCTAACACAGAAGCAGCGATATCGTTAGAGCTGCTGCTGCTACATTAAGAAGAACAAGTAGAGACTGCCTTACTAGCAGCCTACAGTTAAGGTAGCAGTTCTATAACGTTACTACCTAATCTGCTAGCGTTTAGAGGTAGAGACCCTAAAGACTAGGAGGCCTTTAAAAAAAAGATAAAGAATAAGATAAACTGCGATTATGCTGGAAACAGTAAAGAAGACAGACTGGCCTACCTAGAATCGCGATTAGA
>JACWNB010000063.1:12981-95446 GCA_016165855.1 Pseudocercospora ulei | reverse complement strand
GCCAGTCCTAGAGGGAAGCGAAAGGTATATACGTTGTCCAGCGTAGGCGTTTTTTTTCGGTTAAGACGCACTTCTAGACGTAGTATGCTCTAGCTTGCTCTTAGATGCGCTATACGCTTGGAGGACGTAGATAGTAATTATTATATTGCTGTAATAGGCGGCAGGCACTGGGGACTCTGTGCTGCGGATTATCTTAGCAGTGTTAAAAGTGTTAGGCGCTTTGTCTTAGATATAGGCTACGATTAGCCTTTAGGTTTTGAAGCGTTGTCTAGCTTCGGTCTTTAGGCTTGTGTAGACGTAGTGCCTTGCCTCTGTCTAAGTCCCAAACCCGTCCTATTACTGTGTTAGCATTCGCCTATTAAGCCTTAAAGTAAGGCTCAGGTTAGCTACAATATGCCCTTCTAATTAGAAGGTTAGTAAGGGGAATTATATTCGATAGCAATGCAAACCTGCGCTTCCAATTGGAACTCTAGTGCATATAGGGGGATAGCAATGCAACCTGCACTTCTAATTGGAACTTAGTGCATATAGGGGATAGCAGTGCAACCTGCGCTTCTAATTGGAACTCTGGCGTATATAGAAATAGCAGTCTAACCTGCGCTTCCAATTGGAACACTCTAGTGCAAGCCTTAAAAGTTCCAATTAGAAGAATGCTTTAAGTTGCAAGTTTCTTATATAGAAGTAGATTGTAGGAGCATAGGGGGGGCCTTAAAAGTTCCAATTAGAAGCTTAAGTTGCAAGTTTCTTACGTAGAAGTAGATTGGTAAGAGCGTAGGGGGCTTGATATACCTTATAGAACTGGCGGGCGTATGTTTCGGCGACAGGCTGGATAGCCTCGACAAACTCTAGGAACTTATCGTATAGGTAGAAGCCCTAGTAGCCCAACATCTTGCCGTTGTTGTCTAAGAATCCTGTATTGTATTTACATACGTAGATGCCGTAGCGTAGGTCGAGTAGGATAAGCTTCCTAGTAGTGCGGAGTTAGGCGAGGTAGGCCTGGATTTAAGCTATATGCTCCGTATTCGCCTCTTAGCGACGCTGCTCGGGGTCTATAGTTAGGTGTTGCTAGGTAGCTAGTGTGTCGTTGCCTGTAGCCTTTCGACAGCTACGCTTGGCCTTAGGGGGTCTTAGGGTCTTGGTCGGTAGTAGGCTTTGTACGCTTCTTAGCTAGTAAGGGGGATAGGGGCGATCTAGGCGCAGCTCGCTTGCCCTTGCCCTTTATCGAGTTTGGGGTAAAGGTTGTTCTAGCTATGCTGCTTTAGTAGGTAGACGGTTGCAGTACGTTAGTAGAAAAAAAATCGCTTAGGACAGTCTGCAAATCTAAGGCGACAGAATAGGCAGTAACGAAAAGTGCAGACTAGCGTTCCAGTTGGAACTTGTCTCTTGTCCTTCTAGTAGTAGCTGCTAGGGGTAGTAGTAGCTAGTAGTAGTAGCTGCTAGTAGTTATAGTAGTGGTAGTGCTAGTAGTAGTAGCTGCTAGTAGTAGTAGTAGTAGTGCTAGTAGTAGTAGTGCTAGTAGTGGTAGGTAGTGCTAGTGGTTGGTGGTGCTAGTGGTAGTAGCTGCTGGTAGTAGTAGTAGTAGTGCTGGTTCCAAAATGCAGGTATAGTAGAAAAGGAAAGTTAAAGAAGAGGCGAAGGTTGATATTAGTAGGTCTGTATAGGGTGCTTGGACCAGCTCGACCGTTAAGCCCTGCATGTAAGGTTGGGCCTAGCGCGGTTTGCTTCTTACTATTGTAAAAGGTAATAGGCTTATTAGTGCCGCTTTCGCTCTTTATTGTCTTAAAGTGGCAGGTTGCTTTGTATACAGGTAAGGTGCTTGCTTACAGAGGACGCCGCGGAACCTTCTGGACCTACTAACAGCGTCAGTTAGGTGAACTTGTCGATAGTCAGGCCGCGTGTTTTGGTCGGCGTATAGCCTGTACGTAGACGCTGCGCATAACCTGCATATAAGAAATAACTAGCGTCGTTAGACATATAGCAAAGTAAAGTAAGGTAGAGCATGCAGTAGCCTTAGGCTTTACCTTGTTAAGTGGAACGGCGTAACAATAACGTATTTTCTTTGTTAGCGCAGACGGATTCGGCCTTTTCCGGTTTAAGCCTAAGTCTCTTAGTCGGCCTTAGTTGCTAAGTAGGTTCCAAATAGACAGGCAGTAAGGCTGTTTTCGGATAAACTTCCAATTTGAAGCACGGTGTGCAACTTGCTATAGCACTCGAGTGTCGTGCCCCTAGTAGTCAGTCTCGGCGGCTGTAAGCTCTTCTCGGTAGCAGGTTGGCGCTAGGTAGCAGGCTAGCGCTAGGTAGCAGGTAGCGCTAGGTAGCAGGTAGCGCTAGGTAGCTGTATCGGCCTTCCAATTGGAAATAGAGTTTTGCAACTGTACCTAATATTATGCGTCCTGCAATGCGCTAGGTGCTTAGGTATCAGTGTATACTGTTAGGTAGTTAGCCTGTCGGAAGAGTGTCTGCATACTCGACAGGTGTGCTCGTCGTTAGAGGGTCGATATACTGCTAGACGGTGGTTAGGTCCTCCGTCGCCGGACGCAGCACATAACAGTAGGCTACAGTAGGCCAGCTGGTTCGACCTGTTAGTCTCGATTGCAAAGTGTCCTTCTAATTAGAAGATTAACCTAGGGAATGCACAGTAGTCTTCTATTTAGAGTCGCAGTTAGCACCTATGCCTAATATTTCGGTTACACACCCTCTACCTAGCATAGGCGGTCGGCCTGGCTGTTTAGGCTAGCGGCTTTAGTTGTAGAGTGCGCTTCTAATTAGAAGATATAGAAGTCGGTCTTCTAATTGGAAGTGCAGTTAGCAGAAGTGTCTTCCAGTTGGAAGTGCAGTTCGTAGATGTGTCTTCTAATTAGAAGTGGCAGTTAGCAGGTGTGCCTAGAATATATATATGTTGCTAGTAGCTGCCAGTTCTGCTAGCTGCAGCAGGTTAACCGGTAGAGGGGTCGACGTCGGCTATAGGTTCCTATGCGTATACTAGACTCTATATGCTAATGTAGTTGTATTCCAATTGGAATGCTACTTTGTATTGTATGTTTGTATTCTAATTGGAATGCTACTTTACAGTGTATATATGTCTTCTAATTGGAATGCTACTTTGCATTATATGTTTGTCTTCCAATTGGAATGCTACTTTGCATGGTATGTTTGTCTTCCAATTGGAAAGGCTACTTTGCATTGTGTCCTTTCTATTTCTGGCTTGTTATATACAAACCTGCTTTAGAGTGCCCGAGCCTTACCCCTTACTACGATCGACTCCGAACCTACTATATATGTAGTATAGATAGTAGCCTAGGCCTACTTGTTATTTAGGGACTCGAGGACAGCTGTGCATACATATATGCTATTAATAGCCTGTTGGCGGCAGAACCTAGTACTGCTTGTCGCCTAGTCGAGATACTTTTCGATGTCTAGTAGCTTCTCTTAGAACTGTTCCTCGAGCTAAGCGCAACCGACTGTGTTACTCTTGTAGGCTCTAACGATTAACGGCCAGAAGATATCTCGAAATCGGCACCCTTATGCTTTCGTCTCTTGTTGCCAACTCTTGCATATAGTTAAAGGGAAGAAGCAGTAGTAGCAGGCATAGTATTAAGGGACAGGCTGTTGGTTCTTCCGCTTCTAAGTAGCCTTCTTATGTCTAATTACGCTAGCGAAGTATCGACACTTGTCGAATAAGTAACTGCTATCTTTAGGGTATGCAGTAATACAGTACAGACAGCAGTATAATGCAGTAAGGTTGCGCTCCAAGTTTATACAGTATACTTTATCTTAGCGGGTTTGGTTGTAGTATTGCCTAGCAGCGACAGACTGTTTAGCAGAAGCGTTGGACACCTGTCGCTCGACAGCAGATACTAGGCGGTCGAGGGTATATACATAGTAGTTGGCGGTCGGTAGTATGCGGTTGGCGGTTGGCAGTCGGTAGTCGGTATCGGGCATAGGGTAGTCGGTGGTATAGAGGTCGGCAGCGGGCTTAGGATAGTTAGCGGCAGGCGTAGGATAGTCGGCGGCAGGCATAGGATAGTTAGCGGCAGGCATAGGATAGTCGGCGGTAGGCATAGGATAGTCGGCGGTAGGCATAGGATAGTCGGCAGCGTACGTAGGTTAATAGGGCATAGGGTATTCGGCAGTAGACATTAGGTAGTCGGCTAGTTGTTAACTAGCAGTAACTGCTACCTAGTTGTCTGTAGCATAGTTAGGGAACGATTCCCTATAGTAGCTCGTGCAAAACTCGCACAGCTCTTGTCCTCTTAGACTACTTGTATACGAGACTTGTAGGTCGAGACCGTCGAGATAGGTAGACAGAGTAAGGCGACTACATTCCCTGTAGCTAAGATATCGTTGCATTGCCGATGTTTCCCTCTACAACTACTAGGGAGCCTCGGCCCTCTTATCTCTATGCTTAAAGGCGTATTCGGTGCAGTCTAGCGAGTGCTAGTTAGAGGTATCGGGATCGAAGAGGACAGTAGAGTACGCCTAGCGTCCGTCCTAACTACATCTGCCTAAGCCCTAGGCGAATTCGAGTAAGGAATATAGGGGTTCGACGTAGATAACAATGCGGACGCTAGGGCTGTCAAACCCCTCTCTAAGCGCTAGCGTAGCGACAAGGTATAGATTAGCCGTATATGCGAGCTAGGTGTTTAGGATCGCAGCCTTCTCGTTAGGCCTGCCGCTCTAGGATGTAAGGAATAGGCACCCTATGTCCTGGGCAAGCCTTTCTGCTATAAGGCGAGTCTATGCAAAGATAAGGATACGGTCGGTAGACTCCTCTGTCGTCGTATACGTACAGCAGTGCCAGTAGAGCTAGGCGACAGCCTACGCTATAAATGTAGTAGATTAAGGCCAACCTTCGATTCGATAGACAATGTTGGTTCAGTTAGTGCTGCAGCGGATAACCTGGGGCAGGCTTAACCGGTTGTTGCACTTAAATTCGGCCTGTATAGTAGGGGGGAGGGTCGCAGTTAGATAGAGGATTTGTATAGTAAACTTAGTTAGCTTAGCAAAGTTATAGAAGCAGGGGCGGTATAGCACAGTAGTAACAGTAAAGTAGCATTCGTTAATAACGATCCGGTCGAGTCGACGCTGGACAGCGAGGCGTGCAAGGTACCCTAGGAATTCCCGGGAGCAGGCCGCCTTAGCGCTAACGATAACGAGTAGGGCACTGGTAACAGTTCCTAGTGCCTATACAATGTGCTCGATAGATCGCTTAACGAGTCGCGCCTGCATGTTAATCTAGAGGGCGACAAGTAGGAGGACTAGTATAGTAGTGTAGGCCCTAGGCATTATATACGGGACTATAAACAGTAGGCTCTTGCTAGCGCCAGTAGGGAGGATAACGACGAGTCGGCACTCGAGAGATGCTATAGCTGCTATAGCCTCTGCCTGCCCCTCGCTCTTCTATTGCATATCTAGTTAGTAGTATATATCGCAGGCCTAGGACAGAAGGTCCGGGAGGCCGTAGACGCGCTATACGGAGCGATAGTTAAACTTAAGACGCTGGACGAGCAATAGGGCCGGCTAGGCACACGCCTTCCTAACCCAGGGTAAGAGGCGAGGGACGTCGAGAAAATTCTGCTATAGTTAGGACGCGTCCCAGCCTCCCTTGACGGCGGCATCCCAGAGGTAATATTGCGCTAAGTAGCGCTTAGGAATTCGGGTTTTATCGAACCGGTTAGTGTGTATATAGTACTAGCTGTAAATAGCAAGAGTAAGGCGAAGTAGTTTCTCGAAACTCCTATACCGACGCCTCAAAGGTTGCAATAGCTAGGTCCTTCTATACATGCTGTTGGGAATCAACCTAGAGGGGGCGCAGGGTAGGGCACTAGGTAGTAATGTTAAGAAGGTATCGACGAGGCTTCTAGAGGATCTCTGCGTTCCGTTCTTCTGTTAGGAAGGAGTAGTGCATAGTAGTATTATTAAGCCGGTCGTACAGTTAGGTAGCATAGACCTGTAGATACAGTCGATTAAAGAGGAGGTCTCGCTAAAGGATCTCGATGTAGCTACAGTAGCAGCTCTCGATTAGAGTAACAATGTCGGTTATACGGATAGTAACGTCCTAGAAGATAATAGTACTGTAGGAACCGTCCTAGCTAGCCTAGTTAGAGGAGACCAGGCCCCAGCTAACCTGAAAGAGGTACCCTCTCTAGCAGACGAGTTCGCAGAAGGCAGTTTTTTTTATAGGCAACGACACTCTATATAGTATGTTGGATAGCCCTAAGGACGCCGTCGTTATTACTATTGCCGGTAGTTCCTTCGAGAGCCTCGTTAAATACGAGGATTTGCCCAATCCAGATAAGGGCAGAGTTGTGCGTGTTCAGGTTGCCCGGCTCGATCCAGCTTTTCGTAGAGGGGACAATAGCGAGGAGGGCGATAAAGCTAATTAGAGGGGATTGGAATAGCTAGGTATCGATAGGCTAGTAGAAGAGGGAGCGAATAAACCGCCTAACAAGGGGATATGTGTCCTCTATAGAATGGCCTTATAGAACGATAGTATTAAGGCTGTCCTAGTTATAGCGCTATTGCGCTAACAACACGACGCTTTATAGTCGGAACAGTAACTTGGCCCCTAGTGCGTAGAGGGCTTGGAACCCAGCCTCGTCCAGTTAAAGCAACTGTCCGAGGTAGGCCAGTGCGCGTTTAAGGACATAGACATACTTAGGGATAGTCGCAGCATCTTTGTACTAGCGAAAGCGGAATAAGTAGTAGTCTTTAATGTAAAACTGGGCAAGGGCGACCTTTCGTGCATTATTTAGGGTAGGGGCGGGACCGCTCTCGGTGCACCGGTTTACTGCGTCGTCGATAGCTGCTTCTGCCAAAGCAATAATGTCGAAGAGCACGGGTTCGTAGGCTCTGTATAGAAGGGTAGTAATGTCGGCAATATTCCGCTTTAACAGTCCGATAAGGTAGTCGTCGATTCTAAGGTAGAGTAGCTATAGCTTTAAGGCCGATCGATAGACGTATATGTCGTTAGTAACTATATCGGCGTAACCGGCGAGTGCGCGCTAGACTTGGTCGAACTTGGCGAGCTGTATATTAAGGAAGGAGTTACCTTGGCTAGGATAGAGCACTTGTGTCTCCTATACAGGTGCCCGAGCGACCTCGAACAGCCAGTTCCAGCTGTATGTTTTAGCCTGGAAGAACCTTTAGGTACAGACTCCGTCGACCTACATCCGATTAGGTGTTTGCCTTTTCTGTATCCGTTTGTTGCCGCCGCGCTATTGCTCGTTCTTCTATCTATGTTTAGTCCTGCAATGTGCTTGCATCCGTTGTATAGATTAAAAGAGTTGGTTGCATAGCCTGCCTATACTGTCGGTATGTGTACATCGGAAACCGTCGTAGTAGATTGGGAAACCCTAGACGCAGCTGTTAGTAGGGCTGGGCTATCTGACTTCTTGTAGTAACTGTGCGATGTCGATAAATTGGCGGAACTCGCCTACAAGCGCCTATCGTTCTTTAGCAGACAGCGCTTAGTAATAGGCAGCTAGGTGCCCCTTAACTTCGGTTGGGACAATAGCGTATTAGCATAGCTGGCAGAGGATAATACAGTATTCGGAAAGGTATATAAAGACTCTGTCGAAGGTTGCTAGTATAGTGTCCCCTAATAGAGTATAGGACATGTTGTAGCAGTCTAGGTTGTCGTCAGTGCTAGTGCTTAATATAGATTGAAAGTGGATGTATGTGTTTGGTTGCAAAGTGGGCTTCTAATTGGAACCTTGTTAACTAGCTGTTGTAGTAAGTCTTCTAAATAGATGTATAGGTTGCAGGTGTGCTTAAGAGTCTAGCTAAGTGCGCCCCCGAGTTGGTTAGTAGGATGTAGGAGGCCGGGCTATAGACTACTAAAGCCCTGGACGTATTAGTAGATAGTATGCTCTGTTGCAAAGTAGAGTTCTATTTAGAGCTTTGCGCAGAGGTCGGCGACGGATGTTCCAAATAGAAGGTTGGTTAGCATATAGGGATAATGGAATTCGATCCTCGATAATCCAATTAGAAGTATAGGTTACAGATGTAGATAGGTAAGATCGTCGATCGAGGTTCCAATTAGAAGTGCAGGTTGCAGGTGTAGATAGGTAAGATCGTCGATCGAGGTTCCAAGTGGAATTACAGCCTGCAAGGGATAGGTTTTTTTTTTTCGAGAGGCTGGGCAGTGTGCGCCGGCAGATTAAGATTGGAATAGCTGTCTTCCGGGACTGGGGAGCTGTTATCGTAGCGCGGATAGCTAAAAGGCTTACTTAGATAGCGACAGTGCGGCCGTTCTTATAGTCCTAATGCTACCGTTCTGATTGTATACAAATGTTTCTATTTAGAAGTGCACATTGCTAGAATAGTTGCTATAAGTTGTAGTCCGTCGTGTAATTGGTGTTGTATAATAAAATCAGACGGTCGTCGTCTAATGCTAGGTAGCCTTTCGTGCTTAGCTAGCCGTTATCTATGCCTAGCTGGCCGTTATCTATACCTAGCTAGCCGTTATCTATGCCTAGCTAGCCGTTATCTATACCTAGCTAGCTGTTATCTATGCCTAGCTAGCTATTATCTATGCCTAGCTAGCCGTTATCTTAGCCTAGCTGGCCGTTATCCGTGCCTAGCTGGCCGTTATCTATGCCTAGCTAGCCGTTATCTATGCCTAGCTGGCCGTTATCTATGCCTAGCTAGCCGTTATCTATGCCTAGCTGGCCGTTATTTATAGTCGTTATCCGTACTTAGCTGGCCGTTATCTATGCCTAGCTAGCCATTATCTATGCCTAGCTAGCCGTTATCTATGCCTAGCTAGCCGTTATCTATAGTCGTTATCCGTACTTAGCTGGCCGTTATCTATGTCCAGCTGGCTATTATCTATGCCCAGCTGGCCGTTATCTATGCCTAGTTAACCGTTATAGGTAGCCGTTATCCATACCTAGCTAGCCGTTATCTATACCTAGCTGGCCGTTATCTATACCTAGCTGGCCGTTATCTATGCCTAGCTAGCTATTATCTATGCCTAGCTGGCCGTTATCCGTACCTAGCTAGCCGTTATCTATGCCTAGCTAGCCGTTATCTATGCCCAGCTGGCCGTTATCTATGCCTAGCTGGCTGTTATCTATAGTCGTTATCTGTACTTAGCTTCTAATGCTAGGTAGCCTTTCGTGCTTAGCTGGCCGTTATCTATGCCTAGCTGGCCGTTATCCATACCTAGCTAGCCGTTATCTATGCCTAGCTAGCTGTTATCTATACCTAGCTAGCCGTTATCTATGCCTAGCTAGCTATTATCCATGCCTAGCTAGCCGTTATCTATGCCTAGCTAGCCGTTATCCGTGCCTAGCTGGCCGTTATCTATGCCTAGCTGGCCGTTATCTATGCCTAGCTAGCCGTTATCTATGCCTAGCTAGCCGTTATCTATGCCTAGCTAGCCGTTATCTATGCCTAGCTAGCCGTTATCTATGCCTAGCTAGCCGTTATCTATAGTCGTTATCTGTACTTAGCTAGCTGTTATCTATGCCTAGCTGGCTATTATCTATGCCTAGCTAGCCGTTATCTATGCCTAGCTAGCCGTTATCTATAGTCGTTATCCGTACTTAGCTAGCTGTTATCTATGCCTAGCTAGCTATTATCTATGCCTAGCTGGCCGTTATCTATGCCTAGTTAACTGTTATAGGTAGCCGTTATCTATACCTAGCTAGCTGTTATCTATACCTAGCTGGCCGTTATCTATACCTAGCTGGCTGTTATCTATGCCTAGCTAGCCGTTATCCTTGCCTACCTAGCCGTTATCTATACCTACCTGGCCGTTATCTATAGTCGCTGGCCGTTATCTATACCTACCTGGCCGTTATCTATAACTAGCTTCTATTTGGAAGTGCATATTGCCGAAATGGTTGCTATAAGTTGTAGTCCTCGTTATTAACATGTAGGCAGCAGGCATCCAGTATTTATATATAGCAAAATGTCTCTAATCTAACTGTACCTGTCTGCGTCGGTGTCTGTCTATAGCGATGCCTGCCTGCAACCGTGTCTGCAGCGACTGTGTCTATCTGCTACCGTGTCTGCCTGCTACTGTGTCTGCCTGCTACTATATCTGCCTGCTACTATGTCTGCCTACTACTGTGTCTGTCTGCTACTATGTCTATAGTAATCGTGTCTACAGTAACTGTATCTGTAGCGAACGTGCCTGTCTACTACTGTGTCTGTCTGCTACTGTGTCTGTCTGCTACCGTATCTGTCTGCTACTATGTCTGTCTGCTACCGTGTCTGTCTACTACTGTGTCTGTCTGCTACCGTATCTGCAGCAATCGTATCTGCAGCGACTGTATCTGCAGCGAATATGCCTGTCTGTAGCTATGTCTGCAGCGACTGTGCCTGTCTGCTGCGACTGTGTCTGTAGCGACCGTTCCTGTCTGCAACTGTGTCTGTCTACTACTGTGTCTGCAGCGGTCGTATCTGTAGCGACTGTATCTATAGCGAACATGCCTATCTGCAGCTGTGTTTGTAGTGAACATGCCTATCTATAGCTATGTCTGCAGCAACTATGCCTGTCTGCTGCGACTGTGTCTGTAGCGACTGTGCCTGTCTGCGACCGTATCTGCAGCGACTGTGTCTGTCTGCTACGACTATGTCTGCAGTAACCGTGTCTGTCTACGACTAAGTCTGTCTGCAGCTGCCTGCCTATAGCTGCCTGCCTATAGCTGTCTACGACTATGTTAGTCTGCAGTAGTGTCTGTTAGCGGTAGTGTCTGTCTGCAGCAGTGTCTGTCTCTAGGGCCTGTGTCTGTCTATAGCGACTGTGTCTGTTTGCGTATATCGGTCTGCAGTAGTGTCGGTCTATAGCAGTGTCGGTCTGCGACCGTGTTAGTCTGTAGCAGTGTCTGTCTGCGACTGTGTCTGTCTACAGCGACTGTGTCTGTTGTCTGTCTGTAGCAGTGTCTGTCTATAGCAGTGTCTGTCTGTAGCGACTGTGTCTGTCTATAGCGACTGTGTCTGTTTGCATATCTTAGTCTGCAGCAGTGTCGGTCTGCAGCATTGTCGGTCTGTAGCAGTGTCTGTCTGCAGCAGTGTCTGTCTGCAGCGACCGTGTCTGTCTGCAGCTGCCTACCTGTACCTGTCTGCGACTGTATTGTCTCTAACTGTATCTGTCTATAGCGACTAACACTCTACAACAGTGTCTGTCTGCGGCTATGTCTGTCTATAGCTTAATTACTGTAGCAGTAGGCAGTATATAGGGTGTTTGTAGAGTAAGAAGCTAACAACAGAGGCCTAACATCGAAGGCTTTCTAAGCGGGTCGGAATTGCCTGTATGCAGTAGTAATTGGTTGGGACTACTATCGAAGGGCTTGGATGTTAGAGAATATAATTAGGGATAATGGAATTCGATCCTCGATAATCCAATTAGAAGTGTAGGTTGCAGATATAGATAGGTAAGATCGTTAATCGAGGTTCTAATTGGAAGTATAGGTTGCAGATATAGATAGGTAAGATCGTCGATCGAGGTTCCAATTAGAAGTGCAGGTTGCAGATATAGATAGGTAAGATCGTCGATTAAGGTTCTAATTGGAAGTGCAGGTTGCAGGTATAGATAGGTAAGATCGTCGATCGAGGTTCTAAGTAGAATTACGGCCTGCAAGGGATAGGTTTTTTTTTTCGAGAGGCTGGGCAGTGTGCGGCCGGCAGATTAAGATTGGAATAGCTGTCTTTCAGGACTAGGGAGCTGTTATCGTAGCGCGGATAGCTAAAAGCCTTACTTAGATAGCGACGGTGCAGCCGTTCTTATAGTCCTAGTGCTACCGTTCTAATTGTATACAAATGTTTTTATTTGGAAGTGCACATTGCCAGAATAGTTGCTATAAGTTGTAGTCCGTCGTGTAATTGGTATTGTATAATAAAATCAGACGGTTATCGTCCAATGCTAGGTAGCCTTTTATGCTTAGCTGGCCGTTATCTATACCTAGCTCGCCGTTATCTATGCCTAGCTAGCTATTATCTATGCCTAGCTGGCCGTTATCTATGCCTAGCTGGCCGTTATCTATGCCTAGCTAGCTATTATCTATGCCTAGCTGGCCGTTATCCGTACCTAGCTAGCCGTTATCTATGCCTAGCTAGCCGTTATCTATGCCTAGCTGGCCATTATCTATGCCTAGCTGGCCGTTATCTATAGTCGTTATCTGTACCTAGCTAGCCGTTATCTATGCCTAGCTGGCCGTTATCTATGCCTAGCTGGCTGTTATCTATGCCTAGCTGGCCGTTATCTATGCCTAGCTTGCCGTTATCTATGCCTAGCTAGCCGTTATCTATAGTCGTTATCTGTACTTAGCTGGCCGTTATCTATGCCCAGCTTGGCTATTATCTATGCCTAGTTAACCGTTATCTATAGCCGTTATCTATACCTAGCTAGCCGTTATCTATACCTAGCTAGCTGTTATCTATACCTAGCTAGCCGTTATCTATGCCTAGCTAGCCGCTATCCTTGCCTACCTAGCCGTTATCTATACCTACCTAGCCGTTATCTATAGTCGCTAGCCGTTATCTATACCTACCTAGCCGTTATCTATAACTAGCTTCTATTTGGAAGTGCACATTGCCGAAATAGTTGCTATAAGTAGTAGTCCTCGTTATTGACATGTAGGCAGCAGGCATCTAGTATTTATATATAGCAAAATGTCTCTAATCTAACTATACCTGTCTGCATCGGTGTCTGTCTATAGCGATGCCTGCCTGCAACCGTATCTGCTACTGTGTCTGCCTACTACCGTGTCTGCCTGCTACTATATCTGCCTGCTACTGTGTCTGCCTGCTACTGTGTCTGCCTGCTACTGTGTCTGTCTGCTACCGTATCTGCAGCGATCGTGTCTGTAGCGACTATGTCTGCAGCGAACGTGCCTGTCTGCTACTGTGTCTGTCTGCTACCGTGTCTGTCTGCTACTATGTCTGTCTGCTACTATGTCTGTCTGCCTCTGTGTCTGTCTGCTACTGTGTCTGTCTGCTACTACTGTGTCTGCAGCGATTGTATCTACAGCGACTGTGTCTATAGCGACTGTGTCTGTAGCGAACGTGCCTATATGCAGCTATATCTATAGCGACTGTGCCTGTCTGCTGCGACTGTGTCTGTAGTAACCGTTCCTGTCTGCGACTGTGTCTGTCTGCTACTGTGTCTATAGCGGTTGTATCTATAGCGACTGTGTCTACAGCGAATATGCCTGTCTGCAGCTGTATCTACAGCGAACGTGCCTGTCTGTAGCTGTATCTACAGCGACTGTACCTGTCTGCTGCGACTGTATCTGCAGCGACTGTGCCTGTCTGCGACTGTATCTGCAGCGACTATGTCTGTCTGCTGCGACTGTGTCTGCAGCGACTGTGTCTGTCTATAACTAAGTCTGTCTATAGCTGCCTGCCTATAGCTGCCTGCCTATAGCTGTCTGCGACTATGTTAGTCTGCAGTAGTGTTATCTGCAGTAGTATCTGTCGGCGGCAGTGTCTGTCTGTAGCAGTATCTGTCTCTAGGGCCTGTATCTGTCTACAGCGACTGTGTCTGTTTGTATATATCGGTCTGTAGCAGTGTCGGTCTGTAGCAGTGTCTGTCTGCGACTGTATCTGTCTGCAGCGACTGTGTCTGTCGTCTGTCTGTAGCAGTGTCTGTCTATAGTAGTGTCTGTCTGTAGCGACTGTGTCTGTCTATAGTAACTGTGTCTGTTTGCGTATCTTAGTCTGTAGCAGTGTCGATCTGCAGCATTGTTAGTCTGCAGCAGTGTCTGTCTGCAGCGGTGTCTGTCTACAGCGACTGTGTCTGTCTGCAGCTGCCTACCTGTAGCTGTCTGCGACTGTATTGTCTCTAACTGTGTCTGTCTGTAGCGACTAACACTCTACAACAGTGTCTGTCTGCGACTATGTCTGTCTATAGCTTAATTGCTATAGTAGTGGGCAGTATACAGGGTGTTTGTAGAGTAAGAAGCTAACAATATAGGCCTAATATCGAAGGCTTTCTGGGCAGGTCGGAATAGCCTGCGTGCAGTAATGATTGGTTGGGACCACTATCGAAGGGCTTGGATGTTGGAGAATATATATAGGTTAATACTTCTAAAGTATGCGACTTTCTCTGTAGGAATCAGTACCTATTGAAAGTTACAGACAAGAACCTAGGGATCGCGTTAATAACCAAAGACTGGTACATTGGACAGTGTAGACGCTACTTGGAAAATTCCAAGGCATACACATAGATTGAAGACTTTAATATTACCTCTATCTACAAAGATTTTATAAAACTACTGCGACACTAATAGCTACCTGTTCTGGAAAGATTTCTAAGAACAACAACTGCTAAACTTCCAAGGTTCTATGTTATCCCAAAGATGTATAAAGAACCAATTAGTTCTAGGCCAATTGTCCTATCTTACAGTTGGATTACAAGCTGTTGTTCGCAAATAGTAAATTATTATCTTTAGAAACTTCTGCCGTTTTTCAACTGGATCTTAGATTCTACGAAGACCTTTGTGTAGGCAATTTAGGCAGGAGATTTCGGCAGCCTTAATTAAGAATATTACCTTGTTACAGGAGATATTACGGCATTCTATACCAACATTGATCCCAAGGACGCTATTAACGTAATAAGAAGCCTTCTTATACGTTATAACGTCCCTCTAGAAGGCTGTACTATAGAAGGAATTATAGCACTTTTAGAATTTATTCTATGGAATAACTACTTTACATACGAAGGATACACCTTTAAACAACAGAGCGGACTAGCAATGGGCACATCGTGTGCTCCACGTGTCGCTGATCTATTCTGTGCGTTTTTAGAAAAAGGACTCCTTCCGAGATATCCGCAAATCTATCTGTACAAAAGATATATTAACGATATCTTCCTAATTTGGAAAGGACCTAAAGTAGCACTTGAAGCCTTCTTTAAATCTTTTAAGCTAAAAGGTCTAGAGATTAACTGGGAGTACTCCTTAACATCTATGCACTTCCTAGATGTGCAAGTATTTAAGACTCCGCAGGGCTTGGCAACTACGATATATAAAAAGTTGCTTAACAAGTATATGTATATCCTATAGTCTAGTGCCCACCTAATTAGCACGAAAAAGGCCTCTGTTAAAGCCGAACGGACCCGCCTACGAACGATCTGCTCAGAAGATAAAGACTTCTATAATGCAGAGAAATTATTTTTTGCGAATTTACTTAGGAGAGGATATCCTAAGCAAATGCTACTCTGCTGGTTCTCTCTACCTCTAGCACCGTCTAGAGAACGAGAGGTAAAACATCAGAAGGTACTCCTTCTATCTGAATATAATCTAGTTTGGGAATACATAAATACATCTGAAATTAGTAAGGAATTCCTACAATTAGCAGAACAGGCCGGGCTCGTCCTACCTAATGCTATTAGTAAGGGCTTTATCCTTAGCCTAAAGAGAACTCAAAACTTCTTTGACCTCTTTAGTCGTACTAATTTAACAATCTTAGAAGAAAGCGCGCCTAATCTGTCCCTTAGATAGACACTAGGTTAACGTCTACACTCTTGGCCCTTGGGCAGCACTACCTATAGGTCTAACTAACGGGCATCTTGGTTGCTATACAGTAGCAAGCTAACAGCATATGTAAACAGCAGGTAACTTTGTTACCTGCTAAGTAGTAATGCGCTCTGCGAGCCTAATATAGTACACTGACCTGCCAGTTAGGAAGTCAGAGTTGATTACAACTTAGTACTACCTACCTAATTAGGTCGGCAAGAGAGGACCAGCGCACTTTGTTAATAAGATAAAGATGTATTTTATCCAAACTCTACAATAGCTCTTTTTTGGAAGCAATCTATACTGCCTATTTCAAGGTAAGACCTAGGTAACTACGCTACCGGGCAAGACTCTAAGGCTACTCGCCTATAAGACTCTAAGCGCCTAGTAACTATACCTAGACCTCCTACCTAATAGGACATATACGAGAGTATATACAGTACTAGATCTTACAGTTAGGACAGAATTCATCCTAAAAGCCTCTAAAACAAGACTCTAACTTGTAGAGCGTCTTTAAAAATAGCAACTAGGCCTCTTAAGAGTTAGTTTGGGTTCAAAACCCAAACCCTAACCCTAACCTTAACCCTGGTTTAAGCTATTTTTACTGCCTACTAGGGTACCCTAGCCCTGGCTTAAATTTTGCAAGGCTACCCTAGTATAACAAAACTTACTAGGCTTGCCCTTGTTTAAAATTTACTAGGGCCAAGGTACACCTTGTACAGAGTTTAAAACACGAATGTACAAGGCACCCTAGCTAGTCTAAGCAATTTTCTGCAAACTTTGCTAAGTTTTAGAAACTTGCTTAACAGCCCTGTTTTGGTTGAGGCCTAGCAAGTATGCTGGTACAGAAATTTCTAAGAGATTTTTGAAAATGCCTTAACCTATGCCTATCTGGTCCATTGACCAAAACAGGCAAAAGCAAGGCAGGCAGACAAGACAGGATATAAGGAGAGCTTGTGGCAGTCCCTAATAAGCATTAAATACAAGCGAAACTTCTCTATCTTTTGAAAGAGTTGTAGGACTGCTTTGTTCTTGCCTATCAAAGGGACCCCTCTTGTTACTCTGTTCTCTAAGCAGGTGCTCTTTGAGCTACTTGTTTGTCCTAACCTTAACCTTAATCCTAATCTTAAATTAAATCTTAACCGATCTATTTATAACCTTAATGTTCTTTTGTCTATCCTTAACATTATCTTCTACCTTAACTTCTATACTAAACCCTAACTTATCCTGCCTTTAACTCTGCTAATACTCTATTCTTAACTTTATCTTAATCTTACCTATTTTTATTCCTAATCTTAGCTTAAATCTCCCCTTATATTATATACCTAATCCTAACCTATTTTTAACCTATCTAATCTATCCTTTACACTATTTTGCTAATCTTTAAACTTATGTTCTATCTTAACTTCTATATTGTCCCTATACTTGTCTTGCCTTTAAATCTTGCTACTCCTCTATACTTATCTGTAATCTTATCTTGTCTATCTTTATACCTTTCCGATAAACTTATTTTTAACTTTATCTTCTCTTTAGCCGAATTAACAAGCTCTGTGTAATTCCGTCCTATCTCTACTGTTGTCTATATCCTTATCTAATATCTATCCTACAACCCTATCTAATCTGTTCCTTGCTATTCCTTGTAATCTATATCTTCCCTATAATACTGTTTTATTACTTAACTTTTGTTCGTAATATATAATCCGTAATCTTATCTCCTATATACTGTAATATCTTAACTAATATATATATTATCCTACTCTGTCTTTTCTTATCTAACTATTAATGCTATTAACACTATAACACTATTAATCCCCTGCTCTATCTTTCTAAACTAATCTATATAACCTTAAACACTTATATAACTAAAATCTATCCCTAACCTGTTGCTTATTATTAATATCTAATCTTAATCCTTGTCTGTAATATACTCTATTCGCCTAACCTACCTTGTCTTATCTAACCCTACCTTTCTTATCCTACTATTAACCCTATTAAATCTATAACACTATCTTAAACCCTGCCCTATCTTTCCAAACTAATCTAACTAACCTCTAACCTTACATAATGCAACTCTATCCCTAATCTGTTGCCTGCTCTTAGTTATACCCTATCTCCTAAACTTACATTATTAGTTATCCTATCCTACTAACACTCTTGTATAACATTCTTTTTTAACTGTTAATATAAGCGCTAAACTTTGACATAATATTGTTTATTCTATAAGCCTACTCTGTCTCTAATTTGTTGTTGTCCCTATTCCTATATAAATAATTGTCTTATACTATTAATAATCTATAACAATTATTCTATACTGTTTAAATGTATGTCTTAACTAACGAGCCTAGCTAGCTCTTAACTTTATAACCTTAAATTATATTGGCTTTTTCCTAACTATTCTAATCTTCTACTTATAACCTATAGCTCCTATACTACCTTCCTAATCTCCTATAATATACTGTAGCCCTAGCTAAACCTAAACACTACCTAAGCTTTTGCCCTCTTAAATCCTATAATCCAAATCTGACTCTACTATTAAATTGTAGCCTTATTATCCTATTATATTCTTAGTAGAAGCGCTGTATAGTTAATATAAATGTTTCTTTATCTTGCTAGCTTGCTTAATAAACCCGAATTGTACTAAACTCTAACTATTTAATAAACCCTAAACCTACTAATTCCTAACTCCTATTCTATATTTGTTGCTAGCCTAATCTAGTTACTCCTTTGTCCTTATGTTACTCTGTAATTCTAGCCCTAAACCCTGTTAAAATCCAATTGTTGCCCCTCGTTTTGCCCTTAGCTAATTAATATTTTATAGCTAAACCCTAACTTCGAAGCTTTATTTTTAATCTGTTAACCCTATATGTTGCTTTCTATTAATTTCTATTGTATAACACTGCTAGCTAACTCTCTATATCCTGTCCTAAATCGTACTCTATTAAAAATGCCTAGTTTGCTTTATGCTTTCCTATCTATTGGTTATACCCTAATGCTCTATATATAAACCTATATTGCTAATCTTGCTCTGTTCTTCCCTATACGTTTCCCTATATATTATTTTTACTATGTTATATATACAAGCTCCTTATATAAAATACTGTCTTGCAAGCTCTATTATTAAATGCTGTATATCGCTAGCTATAGCTCTTTCCCTTTGTTTCGTATAATTAAAAGCCCGACGTTATATCTTGTACCCTGCCTGACACTTGTTATATATATCTCTTTTTAACTATTGCTATATTCTCTCCCTGTCTTCTCCTAATCCAGACCTCTTCTTTAACTCTATATTCTTAGATTCTAACCCTTTCATTTCCCCTATCCTTCCTGTATTGTATATATAATACCTAAGTATATATTTATACCTAACGTTAGCCCTACTTATTTAAATATATTAATATTTCCTTTTATTACTACCTATAAAACCTACGCTAAAGCTAATATTTATATTTTAAATGTACTCTATTGGTTTCTAAATATTTCTAAGCCTTTACCTTACCCTCTTAACCCTATATACAACTCTTATATCTAAAAACTAACTCTATAAATCCCTTGTTTATTAATAATATAACTAATAATCCTAACCCGACCCTCTTATAGTCTATAATCCTAGCTAAACCCTACCTTGTCTATTGGTATATAAATCTTCCTCTAATCTTATTCTAAATGCATCTCTATAACCCTATTAATGTATTAAACCTGCGCTAAAAATTCCTATACATTGCTATAGCTAGACTACTACCCTACTAAACCTTACCCTAAATACGTCTTATAATATAATGCTTACTACTGTAATCGCCTAGTGTTGTACCTAACATTGCAACCCTATCCTTCTAGCTAACGTCTCCTACCCTACTACTATATATTAGAACTATGCCTTTAAATCTAATCTAGTTCTTAATATAGCTTCTAACTAAGTTATAACTGTATTCTTAAATCCCTTAGTATATCTTACCTCTGTTTTATAAAACCCTATATATTTACAAACCTATACGTAGTCTGTCTAGAACCCTGTCCTTACTATATATATTACTCTCTGCTATTAAATAATATTCTATAACAAGTAGGACGTATCCCTTCTATTAGTTAGAATCCTAAACCTTAAATCTATAAAAACCCTTAGGGCTCGAACTGTTGTTCTAAGATAATCCTATACTCTCTACTAAACCTTATATTCTAACGTAGTTCTCCTAATGTATTCTATTCTGATACTATGCCTGTTCTATTTATAAGTATATATAGGAAATCAATGCCCTAATCTTAAAACCTACTTAATCTATTATTATGTGTTTTATTCTATAATCCTAGGCCTTTTTATAACCTACTATATAATCTGATTCCTAAATCTAATAGTACTAAACCTAGTCTATTCCTATATATTTTGCTAGCTCTGTCTTCTATATATTCCCCTAAAGTAATCCGCCCTACAATCCTATATCCTTATAACGTAACTCTATATATATAATCTAACCTGTTCCTTACCCCCCCTTCCCTCCTCCTGCTCCCCCCCCTCTTCCCCCTGCTTAACCTCTTCCTCCTGCTCCCCCCCCTCTTCCTCCTGCTCCTCCTCCTTACTATAGCCCTAGTATATAACGACAGAGTATATAAAGATCTTAAGGGGCCGGATGCTGTAGAGGGGACCTTACCCTTGCTAGTAGAGTAGTAGAGGCTAAGTTGGTAGTAGAGGTAGTCCTCGCTAATAGCGTTAGGGTAGTCGACCTTGTTGCTAAGGACGAGGAAGGGGGTTTTAGCAAGGTCTTCTATAGCGAGCAGGGCCTCGAGCTCGGCCTTAGCCTCGCTGAAGCGCTCTAGGTCCTTAGTGTCGACTAGGAACACGATGCCCGACACCTTAGGGAAGTAGTCCTTCTACAACCGCTGCGCCTGCTAGTGCCTGCCTAGGTTAAAGGGGACACAGGGGTCTGCTGCTAGTCTATGTTAACGAGCGCTATACACTAGGGTCTGCTAGCAGTAGGCTCTGCTAGTAGCATAGTCCTAGGCGTCGAGCGTACGGAGGGAGCGCAAGGGCGGTGCTATACTTAGGGGCAGCGGATACCGGCGGCGTAGGGCCCGCGTTGTTAAGCATTGCGGCCCTTCTAGGCCCTAATACAATATAGTCTTTAAATTGGAACTTCTTACTAACTCTTCCAATTAGAAGCCTACTTTGTATATATGCTAGACTAGGTGTCTAATTACCTATGCTATAGTTAACTGGCTGCTGTAACTAACTCTGTGTTACCTATAGCTAGTGTGCAATGCTACTAAGTGCCTACCCTATCTAACGCTATCTGCCTTACAGCTTACTAAAGCCTAACTGCGCTGCGCATTTATTAAGGTATAGACAGTTCGCTAGCCGGAAGTCGTCCCGTAAACCTGCTAGCTAGGGCTAGAACTCCTGCTATTACTTAAGTAAGAGAGCCCCGAGTATATTAGCTACTGCCTAGTTAGCTGCTGCGCGCGTAGGCGAGGGACCTTTAGCGAGTAGGTAAGCTAGCGCAAGCCGCTGGAGGAGCGCGACAACCTCCTAGACATTCTTGAATCTACTAACAAGTGTCGAGAGTCGATAGTGGTCCAAAGCACGGCCGGCAGTAGTCGATGCAGACGGCTAGCCGGTTAGGGCACTAGGCCTAGCCGTAACCGTAGCCGAGCGCAGAGAGCTGTTGGCGCTAGATAGGCGCGGTGGCAGCGAGACCTTAGCCGAGTAGGGGAGGACGCCGGCCGCTGTTGGCAGGCGGGACGACGACGTAGCGTTAGGTAACAGTAGCCTAGCGGCAGGAACTACTAACCTTGTCTAGGACGGCAGTAGGGACCGGGCTAGTCCTGTCGTTATAGTTTCTAGGAGCTGTAGCGCAGCACCGTTACTCTCCTTATTATCCGAAGCGTCCTCTATGCCCTCGTCTGCTGCTACGTCCTAGGTACCCTTATCTTCTGTATCCTCGTCTAACTCGTGCTCGCTACTAGATATACCTAAGGAGATAGTAATAGCACTGCGCAGGCAGGGAGGACTCAGGCGCAGCGGCAGAGGCGTACCTAGGCGCTCGCTGTTGTCGCAAGTGGCCTCGATTTCCTGGACGGCTTTAATAAACACTAGGTCGACGTTAAGGGTGTAGTCCACAACGTAGCGCAGGTAGTCTATAACTGCGTTAGTAGCTAGGCAACCTATATCTTACATGCCGCAATGCAACCTAGGCTTCTAATTGGAACTAAGCTGCTAAGAAATATTAGGAGGAAGTGCAGACTGGCCTTCTAAATAGAAGATTAAGGCGAAAGTTCCAATTAGAAGACTAGTCTGCAATAGTAGACAGAAGAAAAACTTCCAATTGGAAGCCTATATTGCATTAGTAGAGGGGTTGTTTAAACTTACCGACTAGTCTATAGAAAACTCTCTTATCTAGCTCCCTAGTGTTAAATACCGCCTTAGTAGCGGCTGTTAGCATTCGGACTATATGCTTAAAGTCCAGCTTAGCATCTTCGTCGGTGCAGAGTATGTACTGCTGCCTAAGAGGGGCGATAGGGCGGGCCACTTTCCGCAGCGCGTACTGCTTGCGTAGGCCGAGCTGCGAGGCGGTAGCGTAGGGGTCGGCAGTAGCGTAGGGGTCGGTAGCCTCGTCTGGCGAGTGTCGCAGTTGGTACTGCAGTTGGCGGGCGATAGCGCTGCCCTATGCGTAACGCTGCACAATCTCTTCGGCTTCCAGATTCTTTATAGTAGGCTGCTTTATATCCTTCTATGCTAAGCCTAGTCGTAAGGTGCAGATGCCGAACACCTTCCGCATTATAGCGTCGGCGATGCAGCGGCAGAGGCGCCCCTCTACGTCTCTCCGCTCCTCGACGGAACTGGTAACCTCTGCAGCAGTCTAGGGGTCCAGGCTGTGTATATACTAGCGCATAATGTGCTTAGGGACGGTATACGTAGCGTTAAGCTAGTTAAAGTATCGCTACTAGTAGTCGTGCTGCAGATATTGATCGATCGTCTCGTCTAGCGTTAGTACGTACACCTTAACTGTATGCTTTTAGCTAATCCGACATAAGCGGCCGATTATCTAGCTAAGAAGGGTAAACCCGACGTAATCTATAACGATCTAGACATGTCCGCCGTACTAGAGGTTGGACGATTCGGCACTGGTCTAAGAAGACATTAACATAGCTATACAGTTGGGTAACTTGTTAAAGTCGTCCTCTAACTCGCTCTAGTCTTGTTACTTTAGACCCGTTCAGATAATGCGGTAACCTATACTGCAGACACTTAAGATAATCTCGGCTATTATTATACTAACGGGCTCGTTGTACTAAACGATTACTTTCTCTCGGCGGTATACGCAGTGCTTAAGCAGAAGCTTAACCAGCATCTTCTGTTTTAGGGACACGTCGATTATATACTTAGCGATAGCATAGCGGCTATCTAGGGCCGCCTAGTATAAGTGTGCCTTTGTATACTGGTAAAAGAACCGGAACTAGGTGTTATGCCCGTGCTGCCTGTTACATGTTAGCCTTATCTGCAGAGTAACCTTCCAATTAGAGCTTTAAGAGGAAAAGTTCCAATTAGAAACCTATATAGCACTTACAGTTAGTAGATGCTAGTCGCGCTTAAGTCGATGTTATAGGCTAGGATAGATGCAGTCAGCGGGTTGGCGGCGGCGAGGATAAGCTGGCGGCGGAGGGCGGTGCCGTAGGCGCAGGTGCCCCCATTGTCGTCGTCGGCGTAGGTAATTATCTACAGGTTTTCGTGTTAGGCGACGAACCGCTCGAACGCGCAGCGGTAGTAGCTATTACTAAGGCCGCTATAACGGATCTCAAGGTGGCAAACCTGCTATAGTAGAATCTTATTGCTAAGGATAATCGCAGTATTGTAGACCTTAAGCGCCGAACCCTTAACGCGGCAGAGGACCGCAAGCGACACTGCTAATAGGACCACCCTGCTGCACTAGAAATCGAGGTCGGCGGGGATGCCGGGCTGCAGGGTAGCAAGGAACGCGTCTGGCGACATAGCGGCGAGGAACAGGTCGTGCATATAGAGCCCGGCGTACTAGGCGCGGGTGCTAGCGATGTCCTAGGGGATCCGGGCGAGACGGCGGCTATACAGGCTGCAGAATTCCTTATAGAGAGTGGCCTACCTACTGGTGTCTATTCTTAAACTACCTTCTAAGCCGGTGCCTATGTATAAAGCCTAAATGCGACACTAGAAATAGCGCAGGAGGCCCGCTATATCAGCTACGCAGTTGCGGAATAGTGTGGCCGTTGCTATTACTAAGCGCATGTCCTTGCCTAACAGCCGGTACAGTGCGTCCAACTGCAGTGCTATCTTGTTCTTATAATAATAACCCTTGTCTGCAATAAGGATCCTGGGGGAGGCAGCTCTCTAACCCTCTAAAAGCTACGTATTGTCGGACCCGTTAGTCGCGAAGTCTATTTCTTCGTCCTGTTCGCCTAGCTCCTCTTCGTCCTAGGTAGCGGCAGTAGGTTCGGCATTATTATCTTTATCTTAACTGTCTGCTACCTAGGAGCTGTAGCCAGTGCAGGAGTACTAGTGTCGGGCTTAGTACTATGGCCCGGCTTTTAGGTTCTTTTGCACGAAGGCGTCCTTAGTTATAATAACAAAGGTACTAGCAGTCTCTAGGTCGTCGTAGTCTAGCCTGTCGCAGAACTCGATTAAGCCCTTACTTATCTTAGGAATCGAAGTATAATGCTAGGCGTACTTTGCGCTAACGTTAACATATATATATAGCCTAATGCAGCGCTAGGGGTCCTGGAAGTACGTGCAAATGTCGTCGACCTAGGCGTTAACGGCGGTGTTAGGGCTAAGCTAGTATATAGGGGCATACTGTAGACGAGCCCTATACTCGTCTATATATCTCTAGCGGATATCGGCTCAGATGCAGCAGTACTACCGGGCGTTGGCCGAAGGGGCAGATAGCTCTGCGTCGCTATCGTCGTAGAGACTGCTTAGACTCTTAGGTGCTATGCAGAGTAGCTCGTCTAGGCCGCCTATAGGAGGTGTTAGCTCTCACTAAGCCTAAAGGGAAAGATTGCAAAGTAGACTTCCAAATGGAAGACCTAACAACTAAAGGAAAGATTGCAAAGTGGACTTCCAATTGGAAGACCACCGACCCCTATAGTCAGCGTGTTCTAATTGGAAGACTACCGACCCCTATAGTCAGCATATTCTAATTAGAAGTCTACTTTGCATAAGAGTTAGTTACTTCCGACCCCTATAGTTAGTATGTTCCAATTGGAAGTCTACTTTGCATAAGAGTCGGTTACTTATAGTCCTATCTCTCTCTCGCCTCTGTAATCTTGTCTTTCTAGGCTAGGAGGGCGTATAGGATAACGACGGTCTTGCCGAGTCCTACATCGTTGCCTAGGATGCAGCCCTTAAGCAGGCTCTGCTACATTTCTATAATCTAGGCGATTGCCTAGGGCTGCTACAGCTTCAGTCCTAGACCCTTAAATTTAATACTAAAGAAGTGCCCTAAAATAGGGTCCCTCTTGGCGAGACCCTCTTCTACCTCGAGCTTAAGCATAGAGCAGGCTTCTTTAAAGGTTAGCGGCTTAGCGGTCTTGTCGTTTATCTGCTAGTTAAGCTAGTTAAATATGCAGTTAGCGACCTAGGCGGCACTGTATAAGGGATCTGCGGAATCTAGGACGCCGTCGCTGCTCTCCAGCACGTCGGCCGTGTTCGTAGTTGTAAAGTGCTGTGCGCGGACATTACCGTCCTCGATAAGATGCATGTTCCTTAGGCTAACTGTGCTGGACGAATCGAACACAACGTGCACATCTTTTGTAAGCGCGTCTATAAACGCACAGCGGTAGTGTAAGTCCTAATCCGCAAGGCTAGAAGCGATAGGTTGGACCTTGCCCCTAAACACACCGTTCTCGCGATCCAACTCTGCGAAGCTCTTCCTATTGTTAGCCGGATCGACGATGGTCTCGTTGTATTCCTAGATCCACTTATCTAGGTCCTCCGTCTCTTCCTTGCCTAGGAGCGTATGCAGCAGTTGGTCCTGCTGTTCTTGTTGCTCGATCGTGTTCTGGACAGCAGCGTTAGGGAGCGCGTATACTACAGGCTAGTATAAGATCGACTTCTAGTTAAGCTTAGTAGCCTAGGTAGCCGCGCCCTTGTTCCTTATAGCGTAGTGCAGGAAGTAGTTAACAATACTTATAAGTCGATAGAGCACCTCCCTACTAACAGGCTAGTCCTAGAGGGAAGCGAAGGTATATACGTTGTCCAGCGTAGGCGTTTCGGTTAAGACGTACTTCCAGACGTAGTGTGCTCCGGCTTGCTCTTAGATGCGCTATACTGCTCGGAGGATGTAGATAGTAATTATTATATTGCCGTAATAGGCGGCGGGCACTAGGGACTCCATACTGCGGATTAACTCGGCAGTAAAAGTGTTGGGCGCTTTGTCTTAGATATAGGCTACGATAGCCTTTAGGTTAAGCGTCGTCTAGCTTCGGTCTTTAGGCTTGTTAGACGCAGTGCCTGCCTCTGTCCAGGTCCTAAACCCGTCCTACACTCGTTAGCATTCGCCTATTAAGCCTTAAAGTAACAGGTTTAGCTGCAATATGCCCTTCTAATTAGAAGGTTAGTAAGGGGAATATATTCGATAGCAATGCAACCTGCGCTTCCAATTAGAACTCTGGTGCATATAGGGGATAGCAATGCAACCTGCGCTTCTAATTGGAACTTAGTGCATATAGGGGATAGTAGTGCAACCTGCGCTTCCAATTGGAACTCTGGCGCATATAGAAATAGCAGTCCAACCTGCGCTTCTAATTGGAACTCTAGTGCAGGCCTTAAAAGTTCCAATTAGAAGCTTAAGTTGCAAGTTTCTTACGTAGAAGTAGATTGTAGGAGTGCAGGGAGGGCTTTAAAAGTTCTAATTAGAAGCTTAAGTTGCAAGTTTCTTACGTAGAAGTAGATTGTAAGAGTGTAGGAGGCTTGACATACCTCGTAGAACTGGCGGGCGCATGTTTCGGCGACGGGCCGGATAGCCTCGACAAACTCTAGGAACTTATCGTACAGGTAGAAGCCCTAGTAGCCCAACATCTTGCTGTTGTTGTCTAGGAATCCTATGTTGTATTTATATATATAGATGCCGTAGCGCGGGTCGAGTAGGATAAGCTTCCCGGTGGTGCGGAGTTGGGCGAGGTAGGCCTAGATTTAAGCTGTATGCTCTGTATTCGCCTCTTAGCGACGCTGCTCGGGGTCTATAGTTAGGTATTGCTAGGTAGCTAGTGTGTCGTTGCCTGCAGGCTTTCGACGGCTACGCTTAGCCTTAGGGGTCTTAGGGTCTTAGTCGGTAGTAGGCTTCGTACGCTTCTCGGCTAGTAAGGGGGATAGGGGCGATCTAGGCGTAGCTCGCTTGCCCTTGCCCTTTATCGAGTTTAGGGTAAAGGTTGTTCCGGCTATACTGCTTAGTAGGTAGACGGTTGCAGTACATTAGTAGAAAAAATCGCTTAGGACGGTCTGCGAATCTAAGGCGCAGAATAGGCAGTAACGAAAAGTGCAGACTAGCGTTCTAGTTGGAACTTGTCTCTTGTTCTTCTAGTAGTAGCTGCTAGGGATAGTAGTAGCTGCTAGTAGTAGTAGCTGCTAGTAGTAGTGCTAGTAGTAGTAGTGGTGGTAGTAGCTACTAGTAGTAGTAGTAGTAGTGCTAGTAGTAGTAGTGCTAGTAGTGGTAGCTGCTAGTAGTAGTAGTAGTAGTAGTGCTAGTTCCAAAATGCGAGTGTAGTAGAAAAGGAAAGTTAAAGAAGAGGCAAAGGTTAATATTAGTAGGTCTGTATAGGGCGCTTGGACTAGCTCGACCGTTAAGCCCTATATATAAGGTTGGGCCTAGCGCGGTTTGCTTCTTACTATTGTAGAAGGTAATAGGCTTATTAGTGCCGCTTTCGCTCTTTCTTGTCTCGAAGCGGCAGGTTGCTTTATATACAGGTAAGGTGCTTGCTTACAGAGGACGCTGCAGAACCTTCTAGACCCACTAACAGCGTCAGTTAGGTGAATTTGTCGATAGTTAGGCCGCGTGTTCGGTCAGCGTATAGCCTGCACGTAGACGCTGCGCATAACCTGCATATAAGAAATAACTAGCGTCGTTAGACATATAGCAAAGTAAAGTAAGGTAGAGCGTACAGTAGCCTTAGGCTTTACCTTGTTGTGTAGAACAGCGTAACAATAACGTATTTTCTTTGTTAGCGCAGACAGATTCGGCCTTTTCCGGTTTAAGCCTAAGTCTCTTAGTCGGCCTTGGTTGCTAAGTAGGTTTCCAAATAGACAGGCAGTAAGGCTGTTTTCGGATAAACTTCCAATTTGAAGCACAGTGTGCAACTTGCTATAGCACTCGAGTGTCGTGCCTAGTAGTTAGTCTCGGCAGCTGTAAGCTCTTCTTAGTAGCAGGTTGGCGCTAGGTAGCAGGCTAGCGCTAGGTAGCAGGTAGCGCTAGGTAGCAGGTAGCACTAGGTAGCTGTATCGGCCTTCTAATTAGAAATAGAGTTTGCAACTGTGCCTAATGTTATACGTCCTGCAATAGGCCGGGTGCTTAGGTATTAGTGTATGCTGTTAGGTAGTTAGCCTGTCGGAAGAGTGCCTGCATACTCGACAGGTGTGCTCGTCGTTAGAGGGTCGACATACTGCTAGACAGTGGTTGGGTCCTCCGTCGCCGGACGCAGTATATAACAGTAGGCTACGGTAGGCTAGCTGTTCGACCTGTTAGTCTCGATTGCAAAGTGTCCTTCTAATTAGAAGATTAACCTAGAGAATGCACAGTAGTCTTCTATTTAGAGTTGCGGTTAGCACCTATGCCTAATATTTCGGTTATACCCTCTACCTAGCATAGGCGGTTGGCCTAACTGTTTAGGCTAGCAGCTTTAGCTGCAGAGTGCGCTTCTAATTAGAAGATATAGAAGTCGGTCTTCTAATTGGAAGTGCAGTTAGCAGAAGTGTCTTCTAGTTGGAAGTGCAGTTCGTAGATGTGTCTTCTAATTGGAAGTGCAGTTAGCAGGTATGCCTAGAACATATATATATTGCCGGTAGCTGCCGGTTCTGCTAGCTGCAGTAGGTTAACCGGTAGAGGGGTCGATGTCGGCTGTAGGTTCCTGTACGTATACTGGACTCTATATGCTAGTGTAGTTGTATTCCAATTAGAATGCCACTTTGCATTATATGTTTGTATTCCAATTAGAATGCTACTTTGCAGTGTATATATGTCTTCTAATTGGAATGCCACTTTGCATTATATGTTTGTCTTCTAATTGGAATGCCACTTTGCATTGTATGTTTGTCTTCTAATTGGAAAGCCACTTTGCATTGTGTCCTTCTATTTCTGGCTTGTTATATACAAACCCGCTTTAGAGTGCCCGAGCCTTACCCCTTACTACGATCGACTCCGAACCTACTATACATATAGTATAGATAGTAGCCTAGGCCTACTTATTATTTAGGAACTCGAGGACAGCTGCGCATACATATATGCCGTTAATGGCCTGTTAGCAGCAGAACCTAGTACCGCTTGTCGCCTAGTCGAGATACTTTTCGATGTCTGGTAGCTTTTCTTAGAACTGTTCCTCGAGCTAAGCGCAACCGACTGTGTTACTCTTATAGGCTCCGACAATTAACGGCCAGAAAATATCTTAAAATCGGCACCCTTATGCTTTCGTCTCTTGTTGCTAACTCTTGTATATAGTCTAAGGGAAGAAGCAGTAGTAGCAGGCATAGTATCGAGGGACAGGCTGTTGGTTCTTCCGCTTCTAAGTAGCCTTCTTATGTCCAATTACGCTAGCGAAGTATCGACACTTGTCGAATAAGTAACTGCTATCTTCAGAGTGTATAGTAACACAGTACGGACAGCAGTGTAACGCGGTAAGGTTGCGCTCTAAGTTTATACAGTACACTTTATCTTAGCGGGTTTGGTTGTAGTATTGCCTAGTAGCGACAGACTGTTTGGCGGAAGCGTTAGACACCTGTCGCTCGACAGCAGATACTAGGCGGTCGAGGGTATATATATAGTAGTTAGCGGTCGGTAGTATGCAGTTAGCAGTTAGCGGTCGGTAGTCGGTATTAGGCATAGGGTAGTCGGTGGTATAGAGGTCGGCAGCGGGCATAGGATAGTCGGCAGTAGGCGTAGGATAGTCGGCAGTAGGCGTAGGATAGTCGGCGGCAGGCATAGGATAGTCGGCGGCAGGCATAGGATGGTCGGCAGCAGGCATAGGATAGTCGGCGGCGTGCGTAGGTTAATGGGGCATAGGGTGTTCGGCAGTAGACATTAGGTAGTCGGCGACGGGTGTTGTATAGTCGGCTAGTTGTTAACTAGCAGTAACCGCTACCTAGTTGTCTGTAGCATAGTTAGGGAACGATTCCCTATAGTAGCTCGTGCAAAACTCGCACGGCTCTTGTCCTCTCGGACCACTTGTATACGAGACTTGTAGGTCAAGACTGTCGAGATAGGTAGACAGGGTAAGGCGACTACATTCCCTGTAGCTAAGATATTATTGCATCGCCGATGTTTCCCTCTGCAACTACTAGGGAGCCTCGGCCCTCTTATCTCTATGCTTAAAGGCGTATTTAGTGCAGTCTAGCGAGTGCCAGTTAGAGGTATCGGGATCGAAGAGGACGGTAGAGTACGCCCAGCGTCTGTCCTAACTACATCTGCCTAAGCCCTAGGCGAATTCGAGTAAGGAATACAGGGGTTCGATATAGATAACAATGCGGACGCTAGGGCTGTCAAACCCCTCTCCGAGCGCTAGCGTAGCGACGAGGTATAGATTAGCTATATATACGAGCTAGGTGTTTAGGATCGCAGCCTTCTCGTTAGGCCCGCTGCTCTAGGATGTAAGGAATGGGCACCCTATGTCCTGGGCAAGCCTTTCTGCTATAAGGCGAGTCTGTACAAAGATAAGGATACAGTCGGTAGACTCCTCTGTCGTCGTATACATACAGCAGTGCCAGTGGATCCGGGCGACAGCCTATGCTATAAATTTAGTAGATCGAGGCCAACCTTCGATTCGATAGACAATGTTAGTTCGGTTAGTGCTGTAGCGGATAACCGGGGACAGGCTTAACCAGTTGTTACGCTTAAATTCGGCCTGTATAGTAGGGGGGAGGGTCGCAGTTAGATAGAGGATTTATATAGTAAACTTAGTTAGCTCGGCAAAGTTATAGAAGCAGGGGCAGTATAGCACAGCGGTAACGGTAAAGTGGCATTCGTTAATAACGATCCAGTCGAGTCGACGCTGGACGGCGAGGCGTGCAAGGTACCCTAGGAATTCCTAGGAGCAGGCCGCCTCGGCGCTAACGATAACGAGTAGGGCGCTAGTAGTAGTTCCTAGTACCTATACAATGTGCTCGATAGATCGCTCGACGAGTCGCGCCTGCATGTTAATCTAGAGGGCGACAAGTAGGAGGACTAGTACAGTAGTGTAGGCCCTAGGCATTGTATACGGGACTATAAACAGTAGGCTCTTGCTGGCGCTAGTAGGGAGGATAACGACGAGTTAGCACTTAAGAGATGCTATAGCTACTATAGCCTCTGCCTGCTCCTCGCTCTTCCATTGCATGTCTGGTTAGTAGTATATATTGCAGGCCTAGGACAGAAGGTCCGGGAGGCCGTAGACGCGCTGTACGGAGCGATAGTTGAACTTAAGACGCTAGACGAGCGATAGGGCCGGCTAGGTACACGCCTTCCCAACCTAGGGTAAGAGGCGAGGGACGTCGAGAAAATTCTGCTATAGTTAGGACGCGTCCTAGCCTCCCTCGACAGCAGCGTCCTAGAGGTTAGCGGCCGCTCCGAACGGCGAGTTGGCGTACTGTCGGTTGGCAGTTTGGACAGTGTAATTGCGCTATTCGGCTATAATAGCAGCTATGTCGGATCCTCTAGCAATGTTAGGATTGTCCTTATTAAGGTTAGTGTCGAACAGGTCGGCGTACCTGTTAAAGTAGCGCTTAACGATAGCGACGGTTAGGTAGCGCCAAACCCTTATACTAAATCGGTCTAAACTAGCGAGGACTGTAGCGGACCGAAGATTGTTGCTTACCCTTTACTGTTCCTATACTTTGTTGTAGGATATCTATAGGAACGGCCAGAACTCAATAGTAGGGTGTGTCTAGCTAAACAAGAGTTCCCAAAATAGCTAGACGAGGGTAAGGAAGTCGAGAAGGACTTGTTTAAGGAGGCTAAATAGGAATCGGATATTGTTGTTCGTCTGCCTAGTTACGTTCTTCTGCTTAGTGTATATATAGTAAGTTATAATGCTAGCTTCGCAGATAGTAATAGACTGCAGGTTCTGTATATTGCGCTAAGTAGCGCTTAGGAATTCGGGTTCTCGAACTGGTTGTCTACTAGCTGTAAGCAAGAGTAAGGCGAAGTAGTTAAGAAACTCCTATACCAACGCCTTAAAGGTTGCGATAGCTAGGTCCTTCTATATATACTGTTAGGAATCAACCTAGAGGGGGCGCAGGGTAGGGCACTAGGTAGTAATGTTAAGAAGATGTCGACGAGGCTTCTAGAGGATCTCTGCGTTCTGTTCTTCTATTAGGAAGGAGTAGTGCATAGTGGTATTATTAAGCCGGTCGTACAGTTAGGTAGTATAGACCTATAGATACGGTCGATTAAAGAGGAGGTCTCGCTAAAGGATCTCGATGTAGCTACAGTAGCAGCTCTCGATTAGAGTAACAATGTCGGTTATACGGATAGTAACGTCCTAGAAGATAATAGTACTGTAGGAACTGTCCTAGCTAGCCTAGTTAGAGGAGACTAGGCCCCGGCTAACCTAAAAGAGGTACCCTCTCTAGCGGACGAGTTTGCAGAAAGCAGTTTTACAGGCAACGACACTCTGCATAGTGTGTTAGATAGCCCTAAGGACGCCGTCGTTATCACTGTTGCCGGTAGTTCCTTTAAGAGCCTCGTTAAATACGAGGATTTGCCCAATCTAGATAAGGGCAGAGTTGTGCGTGTTTAGGTTGCCCGGCTCGATCTAGCTTTTTATAGAGAGGACAATAGCAAGGAGTACGACAAAGCTAATTAGAGGGGATTGGAATAGCCGGGTGTCGATAGGCTAGTAGAAGAGGGAGCGAATAAACCGCCTAACGAGGGGATATATGTCCTCTATAGAATGGCCTTGTAAAACGATAGTATTAAGGCTGTCCCAGTTATAGCGCTGTTGCGCTAACAACACGACGCTTTGTAGTTAGAACAGTAACCTGGCCCCTAGTGCGTAGAGGGCTTGGAACCTAGCCTCGTCTAGTTAAAGCAACTGTCTAAGGTAGGCCAGTGCGCGTTTAAGGACATAGACATACTTAGGGATAGTCGCAGTATCTTTGTACTGGCGAAAGCGGAATAAGTAGTAGTCTTTAATGTAAAACTAGGCGAAGGCGACCTTTTGTGCATTATTTAGGATAGGGGCAGGACCGCTCTTAGTGCACCGGCTTACTGCGTCGTCGATAGCTGCTTCTGCTAAAGCAATAATGTCGAAGAGCGCGGGTTCGTAGGCTCTGTATAGAAGGGTAGTAATGTCAGCGATGTTCCGCTTTAACAGCCCGATAAGGTGGTCGTCGATTCCAAGGTAGAGCAGCTATAGCTTTAAGGCCGATCGATAGACGTATATGTCGTTAGTAACTACATCGGCGTAACTAGCGAGTGCGCGCTGGACTTGGTCGAACTTAGCGAGCTGTGTATTAAGGAAGGAGTTACCTTGGCTAGGATAGAGCACTTGTGTCTCCTGTACAGGTGCCTAAGCGACCTCGAACAGCCGGTTCTAGCTGTATGTTTTGGCCTAGAAGAACCTTTAGGTACAGACTCTGTCGACCTATATCTAATTAGGTGTTTGCCTTTTCTGTATCCGTTTGTTGCCGCCGCGCTGTTGCTCGTTCTTCTATCTATGTTTAGTCCTGCAATGTGCTTGCATCTGTTGTATAGATTAAAAGAGTTGGTTACATAGCCTGCCTGCACTGTTAGTATGTAGAAACTGTCGTAGTAGATTAGGAAACCCTAGACGCAGCTGTCGGTAGGGCTGGGCTATCTAACTTCTTGTAGTAACTGTGCGATGTCGATAAATTAGCAGAACTCGCCTACGAGCGCCTATCGCTCTTCGGCAGACAGCGCTTAGTAATAGGCAGCTAGGTGCCCCTTAACTTTGGTTGGGACAATAGCGTATTAGTATAGCTGGCAGAGGATAATACAGTATTCAGAAAGGTATATAAAGACTCTGTCGAAGGTTGCTAGTATAGTGTCCCCTAATAGAGTACAGGACATGTTGTAGCAGCCTAGGTTGTCGTCGGTGCTAGTGCTTAACATAGATTGAAAGTGGATATATGTGTTTAGTTGCAAAGTGGGCTTCCAATTGGAACCTTATTAACTGGCTATTGTAGTAAGTCTTCCAAATAGATATATAGGTTGCAGGTATGCTTAAGAGTCTAGCTAAGTGCGCCCCTAAGTTGGTTAGTAGGATGTAGGAGGCCGGGCTATAGACTACTAAAGTCCTGGACGTATTAGTAGATAGTATGCTCTGTTGCAAAGTGGAGTTCCATTTGGAGCTTTGCGCAGAGGTCGGCAACGGATGTTCCAAATAGAAGGTTAGTTGGCATATAGGGATAATAGAATTCGATCCTCGATAATCCAATTGGAAGTATAGGTTGCAGATATAGATAGGTAAGATCGTCGATCGAGGTTCCAATTGGAAGTGCAGGTTGCAGATATAGATAGGTAATATCGTCGATCGAGGTTCCAATTAGAAGTGCAGGTTGCAGGTGTAGATAGGTAAGATCGTCGATCGAGGTTCTAAGTGGAATTACGGCCTACAAGGGATAGGTTTTTTTTTTCGAGAGGCTGGGCAGTGTGCAGCCAGCAGATTGAGATTGGAATAGCTGTCTTCTGGGACTAGGGAGCTGTTATCGTAGTGCGGATAGCTAAAAGCCTTACTTAGATAGCGACGGTGCGGCCGTTCTTATAGTCCCAATGCTACTGTTCTGATTGTATACAAATGTTTCTATTTGGAAGTGCACATTGCTAGAATAGTTGCTATAAGTTGTAGTCCGTCGTATAATTGGTGTTGTATAATAAAATCAGACGGTTATCGTCCAATACTAGGTAGCCTTCCGTGCTTAGCTGGCCGTTATCTATGCCTAGCTGGCCGTTATCTATACCTAGCTAGCTGTTATCTATACCTAGCTAGCCGTTATCTATACCTAGCTAGCCGTTATCTATACCTAGCTGGCCGTTATCTATGCCTAGCTAGCCGTTATCTATGCCTAGCTAGCCGTTATCTATGCCTAGCTGGCTGTTATCTATGCCTAGCTGGCTGTTATCTATAGTCGTTATCCGTACTTAGCTGGCCGTTATCTATGCCTAGTTGACCGTTATCTATAGCTGTTACCTATACCTAGCTAGCCGTTATCTATACCTAGCTAGCCGTTATCTATACCTAGCTAGCCGTTATCTATGCCTAGCTAGCCGTTATCCGTACCTAGCTAGCCGTTATCTATACCTAGCTGGCCGTTATCTATAGCTGTTATCTATACCTAGCTAGCCGTTATCTATACCTAGCTGGCCGTTATCCGTACCTAGCTGGCTGTTATCCTTGCCTACCTGGCCGTTATCTATACCTACCTAGCCGTTATCTATAGTCGCTGGCCGTTATCTATACCTACCTAGCCGTTATCTATAACTAGCTTCTATTTAGAAGTGTATATAGCCGAAATAGTTACTATAAGTTGTAGTCCTCGTTATTTATATATAGGCAGTAGGCATCTAGTATTTATATATAGCAAAATGTTTCTAATCTAACTGTACCTGTCTGCGTCGGTGTCGGTCTATAGCGATGCCTGCCTGCGACTGTGTCTGTCTGTAGCTGCATGCCTGCCTACGACTATATCTATCTGCAACTGTGTCTATAGCAACCGTGTCTGCCTGCTACTGTGTCTGCCTGCTACCGTGTCTGCCTGCTACTGTGTCTGCCTGCTACTGTGTCTGCCTGCTACCGTGTCTGCCTGCTACTGTGTCTGCCTGCTACTGTGTCTGCCTGCTACTGTGTCTGCCTGCTACTGTATCTGCCTGCTACTATGTCTGCCTACTACTATGTCTGTCTGCTACCGTATCTGTCTGCTACTATGTCTGTCTACTACCGTATCTGCAGCAATCGTGTCTATCTGCTACTATGTCTGTAGCGAATGTGCCTGTCTGCTGCGACTGTGTCTGCAGTAACCGTGCCTGTCTGCAACTGTGTCTGTCTACTACTGTGTCTGCAGCGATCGTGTCTGTAGCGACTGTGTCTATAGCGAATGTGCCTGTCTGCAGCTGTGTCTGTAGCGACTGTGCCTGTCTGCTACAACTGTGTCTGTAGCAACTGTGCCTGTCTGCGACTGTGTCTGTCTGCTACTGTGTCTATAGGGATCGTGTCTGTAGCGACTGTGTCTGCAGCGACTGTGTCTGTCTGCGACTAACCCTGTCTGTAGCTGCCTGCCTATAGCTGCCTGCCTAGAGCTGTCTACGACTATATTAGTCTACAGCAGTGTCGTCTATAGCAGTATCTATTAGCAGCAGTGTCTGTCTACAGCAGTGTCTGTCTGTAGGGCCTGTGTCTGTCTATAGCGACTGTGTCTGTTTGCGTATATTAGTCTGTAGTAGTATCGGTCTATAGCAGTGTCGGTCTGCGACTGTATTAGTCTGCGACTGTGTTAGTCTATAGCAGTGTCTGTCTGCAGCAGTGTCTGTCTGCGACTGTGTCTGTCTACAGCGACTATGTCTGTCGTCTGTCTATAGCAATGTCTGTCTATAGTAGTGTCTGTCTGTAGCGACTGTGTCTGTCTATAGCGACTGTGTCTGTTTGCGTATCTTAGTCTATAGTAGTGTCAGTCTGTAGCAGTGTCTGTCTGCAGCGGTGTCTGTCTATAGCGACTGTGTCTGTCTGCAGCTGCCTACCTGTAGCTGTCTGCAACTGTATTGTCTCTGACTGTGTCTGTCTATAGCAACTAATACTCTACGACAGTGTCTGTCTGCAACTATGTCTGTCTATAGCTTAATTGCTGTAGCAGTAGCTAGTATACAGGGTGTTTGTAGAGTAAGAAGCTAACAACAGAGGCCTAACATCGAAGGCTTTCTGGGCAGGTCGGAATTGCCTGCGTGCAGTAGTGATTGGTTAGGACTACTATCGAAGGGCTTGGATGTTAGAGAATATGTATAGAGTTAGTTATATAGCCTGCCTATACTGTTAGTATATATATATCGGAAACAATCGTAGCAGATTAGGAGACCCTAGACGCAGCTGTCGGTAGGGCTAGGCTATCTGACTTCTTGTAGTAACTGTGCGATGTCGATAAATTAGCAGAACTCGCCTACGAGCGCCTATCGCTCTTCGGCAGACAGCGCTTAGTAATAGGCAGCTAGGTGCCCCTTAACTTCGGTTAGGACAATAGCATATAAGTATAGCTAGCATAGGATAATGCAGTATTCGGAAAGGTATATAAAGACTCTGTCGAAGGTTGCTAGTATAGTGTCTCCTAATAGAGTACAGGACATGTTGTAGCAGCCTAGGTTGTCGTCAGTGCTAGTGCTTAATATAGATTGAAAGTGGATGTATGTGTTTAGTTGCAAAGTAGGCTTCTAATTAGAACCTTGTTAACTAGCTGTTGTAGTAAGTCTTCCAAATAGATATGTAGGTTGCAGGTGTGCTTAAGAGTCCAGCTAAGTGCGTCCCCGAGTTGGTTAGTAGGAGGTAGGAGGCCGGGCTATAGACTACTAAAGCCCTGGACGTATTAGTAGATAGTATACTCTGTTGCAAAGTGGAGCTCTATTTGGAGCTTTGCGCGGAGGTCGGCGACAGATGTTCCAAATAGAAGGTTGGTTGGCATATAGGGATAATAGAATTCGATCCTCGATAATCTAATTGGAAGTATAGGTTGCAGATATAGATAGGTAAGATCGTCGATCGAGGTTCTAATTGGAAGTGCAGGTTGCAGATGTAGATAGGTAAGATCGTCGATCGAGGTTCCAATTAGAAGTGCAGGTTGCAGGTATAGATAGGTAAGATCGTCGATCGAGGTTCCAAGTGGAATTACGGCCTGCAAGGGATAGGTTTTTTTTTCGAGAGGCTGGGCAGTGTGCAGCCGGCAGATTAAGATTGGAATAGCTGTCTTCCGGGACTAGGGAGCTATTATTATAGCGCGGATAGCCAAAAGCCTTACTTAGATAGCGACGGTGCGGCCGTTCTTATAGTCCTAATGCTACCGTTCTGATTGTATACAAATGTTTCTATTTGGAAGTGCACATTGCTAGAATAGTTGCTATAAGTTGTAGTCCGTCGTGTAATTAGTGTTGTATAATAAAATCAGACGGTCGTCGTCTAATGCTAGGTAGCCTTCCGTGCTTAGCTGGCCGTTATCTATGCCTAGCTGGCCGTTATCTATACCTAGCTAGCCGTTATCTATACCTAGCTAGCCGTTATCTATACCTAGCTAGCCGTTATCTATGCCTAGCTGGCCGTTATCTATGCCTAGCTAGCTGTTATCTCAGCCTAGCTGGCCGTTATCTATGCCTAGCTAGCCGTTATCTATGCCTAGCTAGCCGTTATCTATAGTCGTTATCCGTACTTAGCTGGCCGTTATCTATGCCTAGTTAACCGTTATCTATAGCTGTTATCTATACCTAGCTGGCCGTTATCTATACCTAGCTAGCTGTTATCTATACCTAGCTAGCCGTTATCTATGCCTAGCTGGCCGTTATCCGTACCTAGCTAGCCGTTATCTATGCCTAGCTGGCCGTTATCTATAGCTGTTATCTATACCTAGCTGGCCGTTATCTATACCTAGCTAGCTGTTATCTGTACCTAGCTAGCTGTTATCCTTGCCTACCTGGCCGTTATCTATACCTACCTAGCCGTTATCTATAGTCGCTAGCCGTTATCTATACCTACCTGGCCGTTATCTATAACCAGCTTCTATTTAGAAGTGTATATTGCTGAAATAGTTGCTATAAGTTATAGTCCTCGTTATTTACATATAGGTAGCAGGCATCTAGTATTTATATATAGCAAAATGTTTCTAATCTAACTGTACCTGTCTGCATCGGTGTCGGTCTATAGCGATGCCTGCCTGCGACTGTGTCTGTCTATAGCTGCGTGCCTGCCTACGACTATATCTATCTGCAACTGTGTCTGTAGCGACCGTGTCTGCCTGCTACTGTGTCTGCCTGCTACTGTGTCTACCTGCTACTATGTCTGCCTACTACTGTATCTACCTGCTACTGTGTCTGTCTGCTACTGTGTCTGTCTACTACTATGTCTGTCTACTACTGTGTCTGCAGCGATCGTGTCTATCTGCTACTATGTCTGCAGCAAACATGCCTGTCTGCTGCGACTGTGTCTGCAGCGACTGTGCCTATCTGCAACCGTATCTGTCTGCTACTATGTCTGCAGTAATCGTGTCTGTAGCGACTGTGTCTATAGCGAACATGCCTGTCTATAGCTGTATCTGCAGCAACTGTGCCTGTCTGCTGCGACTATGTCTGTAGCGACTGTGCCTGTCTGTAACCGTGTCTGTCTGCTACCGTATCTGCAGCGATCGTGTCTGCAGCGACTGTATCTGTAGCGACTGTATCTGTCTATAACTAACTCTGTCTGCAGCTGCCTGCCTATAGCTGCCTGCCTAGAGCTGTCTACAACTATATTAGTCTGCAGCAGTGTCGTCTGTAGCAGTATCTGTTAGCGGCAGTGTCTGTCTGCAGCAGTATCTGTCTATAGGGCCTGTATCTGTCTATAGCGACTGTGTCTATTTGCGTATATCGGTCTATAGCAGTGTTAGTCTGTAGCAGTGTCGGTCTGCGACTGTGTCAGTCTGCGACTGTATCGGTCTGTAGCAGTGTCTGTCTGTAGCGGTATCTGTCTGCGACTGTATCTGTCTATAGCGACTGTGTCTGTCGTTTGTCTGCAGCGATGTCTGTCTATAGTAGTGTCTGTCTGCAGCGACTGTGTCTGTCTATAGCGACTGTGTCTGTTTGCATATCTTAGTCTGCAGCAGTGTCGGTCTGCAGCAGTGTCTGTCTGTAGCAGTGTCTGTCTGTAGCGACTGTGTCTGTCTGTAGCTGCCTACCTATAGCTGTCTGCGACTGTATTGTCTCCGACTGTGTCTGTCTATAGCAACTAATACTCTACGACGGTGTCTGTCTGCGACTGTGTCTGTCTACAGCTTAATTGCTGTAGCAGTAGCTAGTATATAGGGTGTTTATAGGGTAAGAAGCCAACAACAGAGGCCTAATATTAAAGGCTTTCTAGGCGGGTCGGAATTGCCTGCGTGCAGTAGTAATTAGTTGGGACCACTATCGAAGGGCTTGGATGTTAGAGAATATATATAGGAAGGCGATTCCAGCTATCGAACCGGCGCCGAACAATACTAACAGTGTAGACAGTAGGGTACAGTTAAGAATTATAGGAAAAGACAAGCTAGATAGATAGGCTCCCTATCTAGCACTAACAATAGGGCACTGTACTAGAGCGAATCGACAAGAGAAGAAGAAAGCATTAATAGCTGCAGTAACCTGCTCTTAGCAGCAGTAGAAGTAAATACAGAAACAGCTATTATCCTTCTAATTACTGTCTACCCCCTTAATAGATCGAGCAAACCACTTTAGCTAAGAGCTTTTATCGATACTGGAGCTCTTATTAGCGTAGCAATCTACTACCGACTAGTTTAGAAACTAATAAAAGAATATAGCTATCTAGTAGAGCTAGCGTCGCTGACGCAGATTTTAGCGTATAACAGACAAGACACAGAAAGCGTTACGCACTACGTGCCGCTAAAGACTACCTTAGCTAGTCGCACTACAGAAGCGACGTTCCGAATTATAGATATTAGAAGGTTTGACATTTTTATAGGGCAGAAATAGATAAAGAACCAGAAAGCTATTATCGATATAGATAAAGGCATAATAGGATTCAAAACCCCTAGTAGCAGAACAGGGACTACCGGAACGACTGCCGCCGCCGAGCCGAACGCTACAGCGTCTATAAAAGAGGCTCTGTCTAATCGTTCCGAACCCCTAGTTACTGTCGGAATAGTAAGCTTAGAAGCCCTAACGACCCTGGCGAAATCGACAGACAATAAGATCTACACTATCTCGATAAAAGACATAGAAGACTACTGCAAAATAATAGCGGAAGAAGAAGTGGATCTGCTAGAGGTGCTACTAGCAGAGCTCCACGATTACGCTAATATGTTCTTAAAAGCCGACTCTAACCTATTGCTGCTCTATCGACTAGAATATAACAATAAGATCCGACTAAAAGAGGGAGCTACGCTGCTAAGAACCAAGCCCCTAGGACGACTGTTACTGGCCGAACTGGACTAAGTAGAGGTGTTTGTTCGCGAAAAACTAGCGAAGAAGTTTATTACGCTAAGTTCTACTAAGTACGCGTTACCGATTCTTTTTGTAAGGAAACTAGGGGGTAGTCTGCGACTCTACGTAGACTATCGAGGCCTTTACGAGGTTACTAAGAGAGACGTATATCTACTGCTGTTAATCGACGAAACTATCTAAAGAGTAGCGAAGGCTAAGTAGTTTAGCAAGCTGGACATCTGCTAAGCGTTCTATCGACTAAGGAATAAAGAAGGGCAGACAGAAGACCTTACGACGTTCGCGACGTATATAGGCAATTTGAAGTAGTTAGTAATGCCTTTTGGACTTACTAACGCGCCGGCAGTGTAGTAACGCTTTATAAATTACACTTTTATAGATATGCTAGAACAGTTCGTTTTAATCTACTTAGACGACATTCTAATCTATACTAAAGGAACGAGAGAACAGCATATAGACTACATCGAGAAGGTGTTAACTAGGCTCTGCGAGGTCGGACTAAACGCAGACACGAAAAAGAGCGAGTTCTATTAAACCGAGGTTAAATATCTTAGCCTTATCGTTAGAAGAGATAGAATTTGTATAGACTCCTTAAAGGTCGCTGCTGTCGCAGAATAGAAGCAGCCGAAATCTGGAAACACTACGCAGATTAGAGCATTTCTCGGATTCTGTAGCTACTATCGAAGGTTTGTTAAGGACTTTAGTAAGATAGCAAGACCTCTAAACAAAGTGTTAAAGAAAGAGGCTGCCGGCCTACAGAACGAGAGGTGCACAGAGGCCTTTAACCGACTAAAAGAAGCAGTGGCCTCGGCGCCGGTTCTAGCACACTTCTAGCTAGAAAAGACAATCTATATAGAAACAGACGCTTCTAACATAGTTACAGTAGGGGTCCTTTCTTAATATACTAACGACAGCGAGACCCTTTACCTAGTAGCCTTCTTTAGCAAATCTATAACAGAAGCTAAGCAGAACTACGCTATCTATAATAAGGAACTGCTAGCTATTATTTAGGCCTTTAAAGAGTAGAAACTAGAGCTTATAGCTAGACAGAGCACTATCCAGGTCCTTATAGACTACTAGTCGCTAACCTACTTTATAAAGACGCAGAAGCTCTTATAACGTAAAGTACAGTAGGCTACTTACTTATCCGGGTTCGACTTTAAGATTACCTATCGACCTAGAGCTTAAAACAGAAAGGCTAATATACTAACAAGAAGGGAAGGGAAGACTAGCTGCGCGAAAGAAGATCCGAATATGTTCTAGAAGGTATTGACTAAGCGGATAGTAGACGCAGAGGTATTGAAAGAAGTAGGGGTCTATATAGTAGAACCGGCCCCTAAGGAAGAGATGCTCTACAAGAAGGTAGAACGGCTTAATTAACAATAGAAGCTTAGCAAAACCGGTTTAGGGAAGCTAATAGTTCTAGAAGAACTAATTACAGAGGTTATCTAGCTAGTCTATAGCTCTATAGATATTGGCTACGTAGGTCCGAAGAAGATAATATAGGCAGTAAGAACGATCTACTAGTTTCTGCAGATCTATAAGCAGATCTACTAGTTTATTGCCAATTGCTACGTATACTAAGCCGCGAAGCTATGTTACAGTCTTCTAGCAGGTCTACTAAAGCCACTTCCGATCCCTAAGAAGCTGTAGCAGCATATTACAATAGATTTCGTAACCGGCCTGCTAGACTCTAATAGATATAATGCTATGCTAAACGTAGTAGACCGATTAAGCAAAGAACGTTACTTTATCCTCTGTCGAGCGAGAAACGAAGGAACTACTACAGAAGAGACTGCGCAGATGCTAATTAGACATATATAGAAGCACTATAGCCTGCTAGACACTATTACTACAGATAGGGGTCCTTAATTTACTGCCGATATATAGAAGGCTATTAACCAAGCTCTTAGAATTTGTGGAAAACTCAGTATAGCCGCTTACCTATAGACCGACAGTTAGTCTAAAGTAGCTAACCGAGAGATAGAGCGATATCTACGAACCTTCTATAGCTATTATTAAGAAAAGTAGGTTAAGATACTGCTAATAGCTAAGTTCTGCGTAAACTTAGCACAGTTAGAAGCAACGTCGCTAGCGCCGTTCGAGATAACCTATAGTTATCTTCTAAGGCTAAGCTTCTATCTACTAAGCGAACCTAGCTCTATAGAACCTTCTACTACTACGTCGTTAAAGAGAGTCGCTGCCGCGGCAGTGGAAGCGCTCCGATCTTAGATAGAAGAAGCGATTAAAGTAGCAAAAGATGCAATGGAATCGGCTTAGAAGAAGATATTAACTCGAGCTAATAAGAAGCAGTTACTAATAGAATTTAAGAAAGGCTAAAGGGTATAGCTTAATACAAAGAACCTAAGGCTAAAAGGCAACGCTAAGCTAAATCTACGCTACGTAGGTCCGTTTACGATAGTAGAAAAGAGGTCGCTAGTAACTTATTAGCTCTAGCTACTAAAATTGTTCTAGATCTACGACGTTTTCTATTTAGATCTGCTAAGCCTAGACCCTAAGAACGGTCTACTAGAGCAGGGCTTCGCTAAACCCCTGCTAGTCGAGATAGATAGTAAGGAGGAAGAGTAGGAGGTAGAAGATATAATAGACGTAAAGAAGATAAGAGGGTCTATTAAAGCAAGGATCTTATAGAAGGAGTAGCTAGAAGACTATAAATAGTATCCAGTCGAGAACCTCCGGAATTCGGCAGAGCTACTAAGAGAGTTCTACGTATAGAACCCGGAAAAGCCAAAACTAGCATAGCTCTAATATTAACAATACTAGAAGAAAGAAGGAAGAAAGCTACGTCCGCTCTACTAGCGCAGAAGGCGATAAAGACGATTGTATCGGTCGCCTTTAGGGAGGTCTTTAATGCAGCTACTACCTATTAGCAGTTAGCAGGTAGCTTGCCGATGCTATAGCGTGCTAGCACTGCCTCCCCTATAGTAGCTAAGAGCTTTAGTAGAAGAGAAAAAGAAGAAGAAAAACAATACTATAGACAGATCTATATAGACCCCTAAGACAACATATAGACTAGCTAAGCTACAGCTTAGAAGACCCTAGATTAGATTAGATAGCGTCGATTATATAAACACTAAGTAAAGGACTTTAGATACCAACGATGTAAAAAATGGAAAAAGCGACGAAAAGAACGCTAGTTGTAATAGAAGATAGAAGACGCGACATTAGCGTTAGAAGGGGTTTTTAAAAAAAAAAAAAAAAAAAAAAAAGGGAAGATTTTTGGATAGATAGGGTGACTAAGCGGTCGAGGGCGACTGCTAGTAAGAGAGGGGAGTAGTGTTATAGCAGCAGAAAGGAGTGGAACTAAGTAATAGGGTAGACCCTTAGAATTTCGGCTTAGCTCTTCTAGGCCAAGCTAGGCCTTAGCATACTACTATCTATTAGAGCCTACTACTACTACTATATAGATTCCTTTCCCTCCTTAGTTCGAGATATAGTTATTAAAAAGGCTGTATTGAATTATATCTATATACCTAGATTAAAGAGCTAGGTTTATTTAGTAGTTAGAAGTCTTTTCTTAGAAGATAACTATATATTACCTTAAACAGCGCTAGCGAGGTAGCTTCTAATTATACTAAATTAGCGCAGAATTCGGCTATTAGCAATACCTTAACCTACTCTACTAATAAATAACTATAGAAGATTTGTAGATATTTCCCTATTTTATAGTTAGCTACTTTAGACTAGCTGTTAGTCTAAGGGTAGGCGGCCGAGCTAAGCTTTCTGCGAATTCTAAGAGTATAGTTAATAGCCTTCTATATATTAGCAGTAAATTAAGGACCCCTATCTATAGTAATAGTGTCTAGTAGGCTATAGTATATTAATATATACTAGATTAGCATTCTCGCTGTTTCTTCTACTATAGTTCCTTTATCTTTGGCTTAGTAGAGAATAAAATAGCGCTCTTTGCTTAGTCGATCTACTATATTAAGCATAGTATTATATCTATTAGAATCTAGTAGGCTAGTTACAAAATCTATTATAATATACTACTATAGTTTCTTAGGGATTGGATATAGCTTTAACAGGCCGGCTAGAAGGCTGTAACGTAGCTTCGCAGCTCGTTAGACATAGCAGTTAGCAATAAACTAGTAGATCTGCTCGAAGATTCGTAGAAACTAGTAAATCTTCCTTATAGCTTCTATTGTCTTTTTCGAGTCTATGTAACTAACATCCTTAGAACTATAGACTAGCTAGACGACCTCTATAATTAGTTCTTCTAGAACTACTAGCTTCCCTAAGCCTGTTTTGCTAAGCTTCTATTACTAGTTAAGCTGCTTTACTTTTTTGTAGAGAGTCTCTTCCTTAGTTAGCAGTTCTACTATACTAGTATCTACTATCCGTTTGGTTAATACCTTCTAGAACATGTTTAGATCTTCTTTTGTATAGCTAGTCTTCCCCTCTCTTCTTGTTAGTATATTAGCCTTTCTATTTTGCGCTCTAGGTTAATAGGTAATCTTAAAGTAGAATCTAGATAAGTAGGCTGCCTACAAAGCTTAGTACTATAATAGCTTCTATATCTTTATAAAGTAGGTTAGCGACTAATAGTCTATAAGGACCTAAACTGTATTCTTTCCTACTATAAGCTCTAGCTTCTACTCCTCGAAAGCCTAGATAATAGCTAATAGCTCTTTATTGTAAATAGTGTAGTTGTGCTTAGCCTCGTTTATAGACTTACTAAAGAAAGCTACTAGATAGAGGGTCTCGTTAGCATTATTATACTAAAAAAGGACCTCTATAGTTACTATATTAGAAGCGTCTATCTCTAAATAAATCGTTTTCTCTAGTTAGAAGTACGCTAGAACTAGCGCTAAGGCTACTGCTTCTTTTAGTTAGATAAAAGCTTCTATATACTTCTTATTCTATAGGCTAGCAGCCTCCTTCTTTAATGCCTCGTTTAGGAGTCTTGCTATCTTACTAAAGTCCTTAATAAACTGTCGATAGTAGTAACAGAATCCGAGAAATGCTCTAATTTGTATAGTGTTTCCAGATTTCGGCTGCTTCTATTCTGTAATAGTAGCGACTTTTAATAGGTCTATCCGAATTCCTTCTCTTCTAATAATAAGACTAAGATATTTGACTAATTCCCTCTCGGCTCCTACTGTCTCTACTTCCTCTTTTAGTTGTCTGTTCTCTTCTAGCATTCTGTAGAACAGCGTCTTAATAAGGTCTATACTGTCGTAGACCTTTCCTATCCTATTCTTATTTATATAGTCTTCTAGTTCCTCGATCGTGCAGTCGTAGATCTTCCTATATTCGCTTATTCGTTCCTTAATCTTAGCAGTCTCTTCTGCTATAAAACCTCTAATAATAATCTTATTATTAATAACACTAGAGCGCCTGCTCGCTCTGTTAGTCTTTCTCTTTCTGTAGCAGCCTGTTACGCCGCTTTCTACTGTTAAGAAGCCTTCTATCTTCTTACAGTGCCTTAGGGTTGTTGTTTTGGTTTGGTTGTAGGTGCGCGTACGTTATTTGGGTTTCTGGATAGTTCGACAGGCCCTTTAGCGTAGCGCGGGGTTAGTGTAGTAAGTAAGTTCAAGATATAATAATCCGGGCACGCAGATATAATTTAATACAGCCTTTTTAATAACTATATCTCGAACTAAGGAGGGAAAGGAACCCACGTAGTGGTAGTGGTAGGCTTTGATAGATAGTAGTGCTAAGGCCTGGCTCGGTCTAGAAGGGCTAAGCCGAAATCTAGGGTCTACCCTATTACTTAGTCCTACCCCTTTCTACTGCCGTAACAGTCTCTAAAGCGTTAATCTAGCGCTTTAATCGCTTCTTTAGCAGTTACCTCTTCTAGGTCTACTACTAGCGAAAAAGCTTTACCTTCTAGCTGCAACTCTAGGTATGCTAGCCTGTCTCCTATACTGCTTCTAGCATAATCGTAGTCTATCTTATTCTTTATTTTCTTTTTAAATACTTCCTAATCTTTAGGATCTCTGCCTCTAAACGCTAGTAGGTTAGGTAGTAATGTTATTAGGGTACTATCTTAACTGTAGGCTGCTAGTAAGGCAGTCTCTACTTGTTCCTCTTAGTGTAGTAGCGGTGCCAACGACGTTGCCGCTACGTCTATTTTAGCTAACTAAGCCTTTATTGCCTTTAGTTGCGCTAGCCGGTTCGCTACTTAATTTTCTAATATATTAATAATAGTTTCTGCTAACTCCTTCTTAGCTATTACTGTTTAATAGACAGAAGAGATAAGTAAGTAGTTAAGAGCAACTACTAATAAGGGAGGAGAGTAGTATTATAGCAATAGAAAGTAGTAGGACTAAGTAATAGAGTAGACCCTTGGAATTTCGGCTTAGTCCTTCTAGACTAAGCTAGGTCTTAATACCCTATCCCTATAAGGCCTTATATCTATATATATATATAGATTCCTTTCCCTCCTTAGTTTAAGATATAGTTATTAAAACAGCTATATTAAATTATATCTATATACTTAGATTAGGAAGTACTTAAGATATATCTAGAAGAAGCAGTTTAGGTAGTAAAAGAAGCAATAGAATTAGCTTAAACAAAGATAGTAACTCGGGAAAATAGAAAGTAGTTACTAATATAATTTAAGAAAGGCGAAAAGCTATAGTTTAATAAGCAGAACCTTAGACTAAAAGGTAACGCTAAGCTTAACTCCTAGTATATAGGTCCGTTTACTATAGTAGAAAAGAAGTTACTAGTAACCTATTAGCTCTAGCTACTAAGATTATTCTAGATCTACGATATCTTCTATTTAGATCTATTAAGCCTAGACCCTAAAGATAGCCTACTAGGATAGGGTTTTACTTAATCCTTACTAATTAAGATAATAGGAGGTAGAAGATATAATAGATATAAAGAAGATAAGAGAGTCTATTAAAGCAAAGATCTTATAGAAGATATAGCTAGAAGACTATAAATAGTACCTAATTCAAAATCTCGAAAATTTAGCATAACTACTAGAAGAATTCTATATCTAGAATCTAAGAAAACTAAGATCTAGATAGCTCTAGAAATAAAGAAAGAGTAGCGCTAGAAACAATAGCTCTAGAAGCAATAAAGAAGAAGAACTGCGACTTTAGAAACACAGACCTAAGCCGTGTGTGTTCTAATAGTAAAAGAAAGCTAAAGAAGGGATTAAAACTATATACTTAATAACTGTTATTAACAACGTCTATAAAGTGTAATAGCTAAGCTAAATAGACTTTATAGACAAAGTTAGCAACGCCCCTTTTCCCTAGTATCGCTTAGGCTATAGGTAAGAAGAAATCGGAAGATTACGTCTATATCTATATAGAGCTATAGCATAGATTAGATAGTATAGGTTAGATAGTACAGATTAGATAGACACTAAGTAAAGCACTTTAGACAACGATATTAGCTAGACAACGATATAGTAATATAGAAAGAAAGCAAAAAAGAAAGAAGATGTTTTTAAGATAGAAGAAAAGAAGAACTAACATTGATTTTAAGAAGAATTTTTGTAGAAAGAACTATAAGCTAAAGAAGAAAAATAAGAAGAAAAAGAGACAGAAACAGAAGAAGGATAGATAGAAGAACGAGAACGTCTAATTAGTTAGAATAAGATAGAATAGACAGAAGAGATAAGTTAGCAGTTAAGGGCAACTGCTAATAAGAGAGGGGTAGTGTTATAGCAGCAGAAAGTAGTAGGATTAAGTAATAGGATAGACCCCTAGAATTTCGGCTCGGCCCTCCTAGACTGAGCCAGGCCTTGGCACTACCCCTATAAGGGCTTATATCTGTATATACGTAGATTCCTAATCCCGGCACGTAGATATAATTTAATACAGCCTTTTTAATAACTATATCTCGAACTAAGGAGGGAAAGGAACCTATATAGTGGTAGTAGTAGGCTCTAATAGATAGTAGTATGCTAAGGCCTAGCTCGGTCTAGAAGGGCTAAGCCGAAACCTAGGATCTACCCTATTACTTAGTCCCACCCCTTTCTACTGCTGTAACACTACCCCCCTCCCTTGCTAGCAGTCGCCCTTAACTGCTTAGTTACCCTATCTATCCGAAAACCTTATCTCTTTTTTTTTTTTAATTCGTCGTCTCCTTCTCGAAAATCCCCTCTAACGCTAATGTTACCTCTTCTGTCTTCTATTATAACTAGCGTTCTTTTCGTCGCTTTTTCTATTTTTTATATTGTCGGTATCTAAAGTCCTTTACTTAGCGTTTATATAATCGACGCTATCTAATCTAATCTGCAGTCTTCTAAGCTGTAGCTTAGGTAGCCTGTACGTCCTCTTGGAGGTCTATATAGATCCGTCTATAGCGTTATTTTTCTTCTTCTTTTTCTTCTACCAAAGCCCTTATAGTCTTCTAGCCACTCCTTCTATAAGATCCTTACTTTAATAGACCTACTTATCTTCTTTATGTCTATTATATCTTCTACCTCCTACTCTTCTTCCTTACTATCTATCTCGATCGGTAGGGGTTCGGCAAACCCCTGTTCTAGAAGGCCGTCCTTAGGGTCTAGGCTTAGCAGATCTAAATAGAAAACGTCGTAGATCCGGAACGATTTTAGTAGCTAGAGCCGATAATTTACCAGCGATCTCTTTTCTACTATCTTAAACAGACCTACGTAGTGTAGATTCAGCTTGGCGTTGCCTCTTAGCCTTAGGTTCTTTGTGTTAAGCTATACCCTTTAGCCTTCCTCGAATTCTATTAGTAACTGCTTCTTATTAGCTCGAGTTACTATCTTCTTCTAAGCCGATTCTATCGCTTCTTTTGCTACTTTAATCGCTTCTTCTATCTAAGATCGGAGCGCTTCCGCTGCTGCTGCTGCGACTCTCTTTAACGACGTAGTAGTAGAAAGCTCTAGCGAGCTAGCGTCGCTTAGCGGCTGGAAGCTTAACCTCGGAAGATAGCTATACGTTATCTCGAGCAGCGCTAGCAAGGTAGCTTTAGATAGGGCCGAGTTGGCGCAGAATTCGGCTATCGGCAACACCTTAACCTAGTCTTCTTAATAATAGCTGCAGAAGGTTCGTAGGTATCGCTCTATCTTACAGTTAGCTACTTTAGACTAGCTGTTGGTTTAAGGGTAAGCAGCAGTGCTAAGCTTTCTACGAATTCCGAGAGCTTGGTTAATAGCTTTCTATACGTCGGTAGTAAATTAAGGACCCCTATCTATAGTAATAGTGTCTGGCAGCCTATAGTGCTTCTATACGTACTTAATTAGTATTCTCGCTGTTTCTTCTATAGTAGTTCCTTCGTCTCTCGCTCGACAGGGGATAAAGTAGCGTTCTTTGCTTAATCAGTCCACTACGTTTAGCGTAGCGTCGTATCTATTAGAATTCGGCAGGCCAGTTACGAAGTCTATCGTAATATGCTGCTATAGTTTCTTAGGGATTAGAAGTGGCTTTAGCAGACTGGCCGGAAGACTGTAACGTAGCTTCGCAGCCCGGCACGCGTAGCAATTAGCAATAAACCGGTGGATCCGCTTATAGATCTGCAGAAACTAGTAGATCGTTCTTACTGCCTGCATCGTCTTCTTCGCGCCTACGTAGCCGACATCTATAGAGCCGTAGACTAGCTAGATAACCTCTGTAATTAGTTCTTCCAGAACTATTATCTTTCCTAAACTGGTTTTGCCGAGCTTCTATTTTTAATTAAGCCGTTCTACCTTCTCGTAGAGCGTCTCTTCCTTAGGGGCCAGTTCTACTACGTAGACCCCTACTTCTTTTAACACCTCTGCATCTACTATCTGCTCGGTTAACACCTTCTGGAACATGTTCGGATCTTCTTTCGCGCAGCTAGTCTTCCCTTCCCTTCTTGTTAACGCGTTAGCCTTTCTGTTTTAAGCCCTGGGTCGATAGGTAATCTTAAAGTCGAACCTAGATAAGTAAGCAGCCTACCGTGCTTAACGTTGCGAGAGCTTCTACGTCTTTATAAAGTAGGTTAGCGACTGGTGGTCTGTAAGGACCTGGATAGTGCTCTTTCCAGCTATAAGCTCCAGTTTCCACTCTTTAAAGGCCTGAATAATAGCTAGCAGTTCCTTATTGTAGATAGCGTAGTTCAGCTTAGCTTCTGTTATAGATTTGCTAAAGAAGGCCACTAGGTAAAGGGTCTCGCTGTCGTTAGCATATTAAGAAAGGACCCCTACTGTAACTATATTAGAAGCGTCTGTTTCTATATAGATCGTCTTTTCCAGCCAGAAGTGTGCTAGAACCGGCGCCGAGGCTACTGCTTCTTTTAGCTAGTTAAAAGCTTCCGTGCATTTCTTGTTCTATAGGCTAGCGGCCTCCTTTTTTAATGCCTTATTTAGGGGTCTTGCTATCTTGCTAAAGTCCTTAATAAACTGTCGATAGTAGCTGCAGAATCCGAGAAATGCTCTAATCTGCGTAGTGTTTCCAGATTTCGGCTGTTTCCACTCTGCGACAGCGGCGACCTTTAAGGGTGTTACAGTAGTGGAAAGAGATAGGACAGATTAATAGGGTGGACCCTGGAATTTCGGCTCGGCCTAGACGGGCCGAGCCGGGCCTTGGCACCACTACTATCAAAGCCTACCACTACTACTACATAGATTCCTTTCCCTCCTTAGTTCGAGATATAGTTATTAAAAGGCTGTATTGAATTATATCTGCATGCCCGGATTATTATATCTCGAACTCTCTCTCTATACCAACCCCCGCGCTGCGCGAAAGGGCCTGTCGAACTATCCGGAAACCCGAATAACGCACGCGCACTACACACACCAACAACACCCAAGGCACTGTAAGAAGATAGAAGACTTCTTAGCGGTAGACAGCGGCGTAACAGGCCGCTGCAGAAAGAGAAAGACTAACAGAGCGAGTAGGCGCTCCAGTATTATTGACGATAAGATCGTTATTAGCGGCTTTACAGAGGAAGAGACCGCTGATTTCAAGGAATAAATAGCCGAATATAGGAAGATCCACGACTGCACGATCGAGGAACTGGAAGACTATGTAAACAAGAATAGGATAGGAAAGGTCTACGACAGCATAGACCTTATCGAGACGCTGTTTTTCAGAACGCTAGAAGAAAAGAGACAGTTAAGAGAGGAAGTAGAGACAGTGAGGGCCGAGAAGGAAATCGGCAGAAACTATTATCGACGTGTTAGAGAACTAGGCGGCGAATAGAGTGGCGCAGCTAAAGGCGCTGAAGGATCAACTGGCTAATATAGAAGCAGCGATGCCGCCGCTGCGTCGAGAAGAACCAACTGAGACCGCCTTACTAGCGGCCTACAGTTAGGGTGGCACGCCGGTGACGTTATTACTGGATCTACTAGCGTTTAGAAGCAGAGACCCTAAAGACTGGGAAGAGTTTAAGAAGAAAATCAAGAATAAGATAAACCGCGATTAAGCATCGAACAGCGCCGGAGATAGATTGGCGTACCTTGAATCGCAGTTGGAAGGTAAAGCTTTTTCGCTAATAGCAGACCTAGAAGAGGTAACCGCTAAAGAAGCAATTAAAGCGCTAGACCAGCGTTTCGGCGACCCCTTTAGGAAAAAGACGGCCTGTAAGCAGCTGGATAAAATCAACCAGAACAAGCAGACATTCGAAGAGTTCTACGGACTGTTTAGGAAATATGCTATTAGAGCGAGAGTTACAGGAAGAAACTTGAACGCCTATGCGAAAGCACGCGAATCGGTTTAGAAGCCGTCGCAGCCGACGAGAACCCCCGCGCCCTTCCGCCGCGGCCCCCAGTCGCCTTATGTGCCGCGACCGTCGTTTATCCCTACCTGTTACGCGTATAGGAAGCCTAGCTATATCGCTACGAGATGTCAAGCTTCGGATAAGCAAAAGCAGGAGTATTGCGCTATAAAGCAGCAGCAGCCGACACCGCCGAGAAAGACTATTTAGGCCATCGAACCGGCGCCGAACGACACGGACAGCGTAGACAGCGGGGTTCAGTTAAGAATTATAGGAAAAGACCGGCTGGACGGATAGACCCCCTATCCAGCGTAAAGAATAGGGCACCCCTGCGAAAGGCACTAACGGAAAGAGAGAGCATCAATAGCTGCAGCGATCCGCTATCGGCTGCGGTAGAGGTAAACACGGAAACAGCTATTATCCTTCCGATTACTGTTTATCCCCTTAACAAATCGAGCAAACCACTTTAGCTAAAAGCTTTTATCGATACAGGAGCTCTTATAGGCACGGCAATCCACTATTAGTTGGTTCAGAAACTGATAAATAGATACGGCTATCCAGTGGAACTAGCGTCGCTAACACGGATTTCGGCATATAACGGGCAAGACACAGAGAGTGTTACGCACTATGTGCTATTAAGAACCACTTTGGCTGGTCGCACTACAGAAGCGACGTTCCGAATTATAGATATTGGAAGATTTGACATTATTATAGGGCAGAAGTGGATAAAGAACTAGAAGACTGTCGTTGACGTAGATAAAGGCACGATAAGATTCAAAACCTAGGGTAGCGGAGCCAGCACCGGCGGAACGCTCGACGCCGCCGCCGAGCTAGAAGACACGGAGCCCGCGAAAGAGGCTCCGCCTGATCGTTCCGAACCCCCGGTTACTATCGGAATAATAAGTTCAGAAGCTATAATAACTCTCGCGAAGTCGCTAGACAATAAGATTTACGCTATCCTTATAAAGGACATTGAAGACTACAGAAAGATAATAGCGGAAGAAGAAGTAAATCCACTAGGGGTGTTACTGGAAGAGCTCTATAGTTACATTAATGTCTTCTTAAAAGCAGACTCCAACCTCCTACCGCTCCACTGGCCGGAATACGATAATAAGATCAGGCTGAAAGAGGGGGCTACCTTGCCAAGAACTGAGCCCCTAAGGAGACTGTCACTGGCCGAACTGGACCAAGTGGAGGTGTTTGTTCGTAAAAACCTAGCGAAGAAGTTTATTACGCTAAGTTCTGCTAAATATGCGTTACCGATTCTTTTCGTAAGGAAACTAGGGGATGGTCTGCGACTCTGCGTAGACTATCGAGGCCTTAATAAGGTCACTAAGAGAGATGTGTATCCGCTACCTCTAATCGATAAAACTATACAACGAGTAGCTAGGGCTAAGTAGTTTAGCAAGCTGGATATTCGACAAGCATTCTATCGATTAAGGAATAAAGAAGGACAAACAGAAGACCTTACGACATTCGCCACGCGCATAGGCAATTTCAAGTAGCTAGTGATGCCTTTCAGACTTACCAACGCGCCGGCGGTATAGCAACGCTTTATAAACCATACCTTTATAGACATGTTAGAACGGTTCGTGTTAATTTACCTGGACGACATCCTTATTTACATAGATAGAATAAGAGAACAACATACGGACTACATCGAGAGAGTGTTAAAGAGGCTCCGCGAAGTAGGATTGAACGCGGACACGAAGAAGAGCGAGTTCTATTAAACCGAGGTCAAATATCTCGGTCTTATAGTCGGAAGGGATGGAATTCGTATAGACCCCTTAAAGGTCGCTGCCGTCGCAGAGTGGAAGCAGCCGAAATCCGGAAACACTACGCAAATCAGAGCGTTTCTCGGCTTCTGCAGCTACTATCGACAGTTTATTAAGGACTTTAGCAAGATAGCGAGACCCCTGAACGAGGCGCTAAAGAAAGAGGCTGCCGGCCTATAGAATAAGAAGTGCACGGAGGCCTTCGTCTAGCTAAAAGAAGCAGTGGCCTCCGCACTAGTGCTAGCGCACTTCTAGCCAGAAAAGACGATCTATATAGAAACGGACGCTTCCGATACAGTAACGGCCGGAGTCCTTTCTTAATATAGTAATAACGAAACCCTGTATCCAGTCGCCTTCTTTAGCAAGTCAATAAGCGAAGCTAAGCGGAATTACGCTATCTACGATAAAGAGCTACTAGCGATTATTCAGGCTTTCGAGGAATAGAAACCGGAGCTTATAGCTGGAAAGAGCACAGTCCAGGTTCTTACAGACCACCAGTCGCTAACCTACTTTATAAAGACGCAGAAGCTCTTACGATGTTAGGCACAGTAGGCCGCCTACTTATTAGGGTTTGACTTTAAGATTACCTATCGACCTGGAGCTTAAAACAGAAAGGCTAACGCGCTAACAAGAAGAGAAGGAAAAACTAGCCGCGCGAAAGAAGATCCGAACATGTTCTAGAAGGTGTTAACCGAACGGATAGTAGACGCAGAGGTGTTGAAAGAGGTAGGGGTCTGCGCAGTGGAACCGGCCCCTAAGGAAGAGACGCTCTACGAGAAGGTGGAACGGCTCAATTAACAACAGAAGCTCGGCAAGACCGGTTCAAGGAAGATAATAGTTCCGGAAGAACTAATTACAGAAGTTATCCAGCTGGTCTATAGCTTAGTAGATATAGGCCACGCAGGCGCGAAGAAAACGATACAGGCAATAAGAACGACCTACTGGTTTCCGCAGATCTATAAGCGGATCCACCGGTTTATCGCCAATTGCTACGTATGCTGGGCCGCGAAGCTACGTTATAGTCTTCTGGCCGGCCTACTAAAACCACTTCCGATCCCTAAGAAACTATAGCAGCACATTACGATAGACTTCGTAACCGGCCTGCCGGATTTAGATAGATACGACGCCACACTTAATGTAGTGGATCGGCTAAGCAAAGAGCACTATTTCATCCCTTGTCGAGCTAAGGATAAAGGAACTACTTCGGAAGAAACGGCGAGAATGCTAATCTAATACGTATAGAAGCACTATAGGCTGCCGGACACTATTACTACGGATAGAGGTCCTTAATTCACTGCCGACGTATAGAAAGCTATCAACCAAGCTCTTGGAATTCGTAGAAAACTCAGCACCGCCGCTTACCCTTAAACTGACGGCCAGTCTAAAGTAGCTAATCGAGAGATAGAGCGATATCTGCGAACCTTTTGCAGCCACTACTAGGAAGAATAGGTTAAGGTGTTGCCGATAGCCGAGTTCTGCGCTAATGTAGCACCGTCTAAGGCTACCTCGCTGGCGCCGTTCGAGATAACGCACGGCTATCTTCCGAGGATAAGCTTTTAGCTGCTAAGCGAACCCAGCTCCGCGGAACTATCTACTGCTACGTTATCGAAGAGAGTCGCTGCTGCGGCGGCAGAAGCGCTCCGATCTTAGATAGAAGAAGCGATTAGAGTAGCGAAAGAAGCGATAGAATCGGCTCAGAAGAAGATAGTAACTCGAGCTAATAGAAAGCGGTTACTAATAGAATTCGAAGAAGGTCAAAAGGTATAGCTTAATATACGAAACCTAAGGCTAAAAGGAAACGCGAAGCTCAACCTACGCTACGTAGGTCCATTTAAGATAATAGAAAAGAGGTCGCCAGTAACTTATCGGCTCGAGCTGCCGAAGGCGTTCCGGATCCACGACGTTTTCCATTTAGATCTGCTAAGCCTAGACCCTAAGGACGGCCTTCCGGAGCAAGGGTTCGCTAAACCTCTACTAGTTAAGATAGACAGTAATAAAGAAGAGTAGGAGGTAGAAGACGTAATGGACGTAAAGAAGATAAGAGGGTCTATTAAAGCGAGGATCTCGTAGAAGGGGTGGCCAGAAGACTATAAATAGTATCCGGTCGAAAACCTGCGAAATTTAGAGGAGCTGTTAAGAGACTTTTACGCGCGGAATCCGAAGAAGCTAAAGCCGGAATAGCTCTAATCCGAAGAAGCTAAAGCCGAATGGATCTGAAGCCGATCCTTTAATAACAAAAGCAGCGTCCGCTCCACTAGTGCAGAAGCCGATAAAAAGGATCGCTGCTTATAGCTCTAGGCAGATCGTAGCAGTCGGTAGGTCGCGCACGCCGTAGCGTGCCAGCGCCGCCGACCCTGCGATAGATAGAGACTATAGGTAGAAAAGAAAGAAGAAGAAGAAACAGAGCTGCGGACAGATCTATATAGACCTCCGAAGCAGCGTACAGACCAACTACGCCGCAGCTTAGATAACCTACAGCTTAGGTTAGATAGCACAGATTAGGCGCGTCGATTATATAAACGACCAAGTAAAGGACTTTAGATGTTAATAATATAGGAAATTCAAGAAGCGATAGAAGAAGGAAGAGGTAACGTTAACATTAAAAGGGATTTTCGAGAAAGAGACGACGAATCACAAAAAAAAAAAAAAAAAAAAAAAAAAAAAAAAAAGGTAGAGATTTTCGGATGGACGAAGTGACTAAGCGGTCGAGGGCGACTGCTAGTAAGGGGGGGGGGTAGTGTTTGCAGTAGTGGAAAGAGATAGGACAGATTAATAGGGTGGACCCTAGAATTTCGGCTCGGCCTGTCTAGGTCGAGCCGGGCCTTGGCACCACTACTATCAAAGCCTACCACTACTACTACATAGATTCCTTTCCCTCCTCAGTTCGAGATATAGTTATTAAAAGGCCGTATTAAATTATATCTACGTGCCCGGATCAAAGGGGTCTATCCGGATCCCTTCTCTTCCAACGATAAGGCTAAGATACTTAACCTTAGTCTAATAGAATTCGCTCTTCTTTATGTCCGTATTTAACCCTACTTCGCAGAGTCTTTTTAGCACCCTCTCGACGTAGTCCGTGTGCTGATCTTGCGTTCTGTTAGTATAGATAAGAATGTCGTCCAAATAGATAGATACGAACTGCTCTAGCATGTCTATAAAGGTGTAGTTTATAAAGCGTTGCTATACTGCTAGCGCGTTAGTAAGTCCGAAAGGCATTACTAACTACTTGAAATCGCCTATACGCGTTGCGAACGTCGTAAGGTCTTCTGTCTGCCCTTCTTCGTTCCTTAGTCGATAGAACGCTTAACGGATGTCTAGCTTGCTAAACTACTTAGCCTTCGCTACGCGTTGTATAGTCTTATCTATTAGCAGCAGTGGATATACGTCTCTCTTAGTAACCTTATTAAGGCCGCGATAGTCTACGCAGAGTCGCAGACCACCCCCTAGTTTCCTTATAAAAAGAATCGGTAACGCGTACTCGGCAGAACTCGGCGTAATAAACTTCTTCGCTAGATTTTCGCGAACAAACACCTCTACTTAGTCCAGTTCGGCCGGTGACAGTCCTCTTAGGGGCTCGGTTCTTGGCAGCGTAGCTCTAGTAGCACCTCTAGCAGATCCACTTCTTCTTCCGCTATTATTTTTCAGTGGTCTTCGATGTCTTTTATTAAGATAGCGTAGATCTTATTGCCTGTCGATTTCGCGAGGGTCGTTAGGGCCTCCGAGCTCACTATTCCGACAGTAACTAGGGGTTCGGAACGATCGGACAGGGTTACATTGGCGGCAGCGGCTTTCGGTTCGGCAGCGGCGGTGCTGTTGCTTAGGGTTTTGAATCTGATCGTTCCTTTATCTATATCGACGATAGCTTTCTAGTTCTTTATCTATTTCTGCCCTATAATAATGTCAAACCTTCTAATATCAATAATTCGGAACGTCGCTTCTGTAGTGCGAGCAGCCAAGGTAGTCTTTAGCAGCACGTAGTGCATAACGCTTTCTGTGTCTTGTCCGTTATATGCCGAAATCCGCGTTAGCAACGCTAGTTCTACTAGATAGCCGTATCTATTTATTAGCTTCTAAACTAGCCGATAGTGGATTGCTGCTCTAATAAGAGCTCCGGTGTCGATAAAAGCTTTTAACTAGAGTGGCTTGCTCGATCCGTTAAGGGGGTGGACAGTAATTAGAAGAATAATAGCTGTTTCCGTGTTTACTTCTACCGCCGCCGAGAGCGGATCGCTGCAGCTGTTAATGCTTTCTTCTCGTGTCGATTTGCTCTAGTGCGGTGCCCTATTGTTAGTGCTAGATAGGGGGCCTATCCTTCTAGCTGGTCTTTTCCTATAATTCTTAACTGCACCCTACCGTCTACACTGTTAGTATCGTTCGGCGCTAGTTCGATAGCTTAGATAGTCTTTCTTGGCGTCTGCAGCTGCAGCTGCGGCTGCTTTATAACACAATACTCCTGCTTCTACTAGGCCGTTGCTTGGCATCTCGTAGCGATATAGCCGGGTTTTCCGCATGCAAAACAGGTAGGGACGAACGCTAATTATAGTGAATACGATGATTGCTAGGGGGTTCGTCGGAACGGCGCAGGGGCTCTAGCTGTCTGCGCCGCCGGTAACGGCTTCTAAATCGATTCGCGTAATTTCGCGTAAGCGCTTAAGTTTCTCGCGGTAACTCTCGCTCGGTGTACGAAGCTTTTAAGGTCTTCGTCTCCTACAGACGCTATAGTAGCGGCTAGTTTAGGGTTCAACTTCTGCCTTAATAGGTAGAGCTGCTTATCTTCCGCTACTCGGGCTCTAATCGCATGTTTTCTAAACAAACTGTAGAACTCCTCAAACGTCTGCCGGTTCTGGTTGATCTTGTCCAGCTGCTTACAGGCCGTCTTCTTTCAGAATAGGTCTCCGAAGCGCTAGTCTAGCGCTTTGATCGCTTCTTCTGCAGTTACCTCTTCTAGGTCCGCTACTAGCGAGAAAGCTTTACCTTCTAATCGCGATTCTAGGTACGCCAATCTATCTCCGGCACTGTTTCCGGCGTAGTCGCAGTCTATCTTACTCTTTATCTTCTTCTTAAACGCTTCCTACTCTTTAGGGTCCCTGCCTCTAAACGCTAGCGGGTCCGGCAGTAATGTTATTAAAAAAAAAAAAAAAAAAAAAAAAAAAAAAAAAAAAAAAAAAAAAAAAAAAAAAAAAAAAAAATAAAAAGAAAAAAAAAAACAAAAAAAAAAAAAAAAAAAAAAAAAAAAAAAAAAAAAAAAAAAAAAAAAAAAAAAAAAAAAAAAAAAAAAAAAAAAAAAAAAAAAAAAATAACTATAGGCAGCCGGTAAGGCGGTTTCCGCGTAGGTTTCTCGCTGCAGTGGCAGCGACTTCGCTGCTTCTATATTAGCTAGTCGATCTTTTAGCGCCTTCAGTTGCGCCAGTCGATTTGCCGCCTAGTTCTCTAGCACTTCGATAATAGTCTCGGCCGATTCCTTCTCGGCTCTTACCGTCTCTACTTCCTCTCTTAGCTGTCTGTTCTCTTCTAGCGCTCTGTAGAACAGCGTCTTAATAAGGTCTATACTGTCGTAGACCTTTCCTATCCTATTCTCGTTTATATAGTCTTCCAGTTCCTCGATCGTGCAGTCGTAGATCTTTCTATATTCGCTTATTCGTTCCTTAATCTCTGCTGTATCTTCCGCTGTAAAACCTCTAATAATAATCTTATTATTAATAACACTAGAGCGCCTACTCGCTCTGTTAGTCTTTCTCTTTCCGTGGCGGCCTGTTACGCCGCCCTCTACCGCCGAGAAGCCTTCTATCTTCTTACAGTGCCTTGGGGGTTGTTGTGTAGGTGCGCGTGCGTTATTCGGGTTTCCGGATAGTTCGACGGGCCCTTTCGCGCAGCGCGGGTTTGGTGTAGTGAGTGAGTTTGAGATATAATGATCCGGGCACGCAGATATGATTCAATACGGCCTTTTTGATAACTATATCTCGAACTAAGGAGGGAAAGGAACCTATGTAGTAGTAGTGGTGGGCTCTGATGGATAGTAGTGTGCCAAGGCCCGGCTCGGTCCGGAAGGGCCGAGCCGAAATCCAGGGTCCACCCCATCACTCAGTCCCACCCCTTTCTACCGCCATAACAATTCCTTTCCCTCCTTAGTTCGAGATATAGGTAATAAAACAGCCGTATCAAATTACATCTATATACTCAGATTAGATATAATTTGATAGAGTTGTTGAATATCTATATAGCAAAGTAAGGAAAGGAAGGAATCTATATAGTAATAGGGGTAGGTTTTTATAGGGGCGGTGTGTTAAGGCCCGGCTTGGTCCGGAAGAGCCGAGCTGAAATTTCAGGATCCACCCCATCAGTCCGTCCCACCCCTTTCCACCGTATTCCACCACCGAAACAATTCGCAGATCTGCGAATACGCCCCGCGAGATTTAAGCAGCGGATCGCGCGAAATTGGTTACGCACACCGCAGGCTGAAAATCCACCCATCATAATGTTGAGCCGACTATATCCGCAGATCTGGGATGGTTTCGCAGATTGGCGAGGCGTTATGGGATCTGGGATGGTTTCGCAGACTGATAAGACGTCATAGTAGATGACAGCAGGCGCAGATCTGCGAACGCGCGCCCTGGCGACGGGGTCTGAATCGCAGATTGGCGAGGGATCATGGATGCTGAGCCGACTGATACGGATATGGAGGTTGGGCAGCTCCAGCCTTGGATAAGCTGCAGGCAACATGCACAGTTCAGAAGCCCGGCTCAAGAATCGAGACAAGGCAACCAGTTAGCAGCAACACGAGAAAGGCACGTTCAGATGTACAGCCAAAAGGGACACGATTTAGAAGGGCACAAGACATGTTCAGCAATCGAGGTCAGCCTCTTAAGACCTTCGGCAATCGCAACCGCTGTCCAGCAATCGAGGCGTTCAGTATAGCCCAAGCGACATCTGCCTATCGAGAGGCACTATAGGACCGGCAATCAGTACAAGTTCATCAGTTGAGACAAGGCAAGCGGTACGAGCAGTGCGGCTAGCAGCACAATCGAGACACTCAGCAATCTTCTGCAGCCTCTGCGACCTCCGCGACCTCCGCAGCCTCCGCAGCCTCCACAATCTCAACGGCCTATCGAGGACAAGGAGTACGTTCAGAAGCACGTTCGGAAGCACGACCTCTGCGACACAGTTCAGCAGCGACACATTTCAGGAGCGACGACCCTGTTCAGAAGGGCCTGCACATTCAGAGGAGCACGTTCAGAGGCACAGCTGCTGCGGTCAACACAGCTGCGGTCAACACAGCTGCGGTCAACACAGCTGCGGTCAACACAGCTGCGGTCAACACAGCTGGTGCAGTTACAGCTGCTGCAGTCAATACAGCTGGCAGTCAGGGCAGCTGTAGTCAACACAGCTGGCAGTCAACACAGCTGCTGTAGGCGGGCACAGCTGCAGGCAACATATGCACAGTTCAGAAGCGACCTCTGCGACACAGTTCAGACGCAACGCGAGGTCGGCCAATTGGTACATTCAGCAATCGAGACAAGCGACCTCTGCGACACAGTTCAGAAGCAACGCGAGGTCGGCCAATTGGTACATTCAGCCATCCAGACAAGCGACCTCTGCAGCCTCTGCAGCCTCTGCAGCCAAAAACGACTCCTGTGGTCGGCTACGACGACCCCTCCGCGACACTCCGCAGCCTCTGCGAGCTCTGCGAGCTCTGCGACCTCCGCGACCCCAAAGATTCCGCGACCTTCCGGGATCTTCCGCGACCTCTACTGCAGCAAACAAGGCAGAAGCAAGGCAAAAAAAGGCACCAAAGCGACAGCAAAAGGCACAGAAATCGAGGCTCAAAAGGCACGAGATCAAGGCTCAAAACACACGGAAATTGATTCTCGAAGACGCGACCTGATTGGCTGAAAGCGATAGCAAAAGCAGTGCTGAGAATAGCTGAATTTGCGACCTGGTTTGGGCAGCTGCGAGTTGATGTTGCGATTGAGCAAGTTGATGCAGCGATTGAGGGCAATCCAATCGCTGGTTGGGGAGGGCAGTAGTGATACAGATGTTGAGGTTGGGCAGCCAGGCTTGGCAGGGCCACACACTCAAATACGGCACCTCCGCTTGTACGTAGATTCTTCCCTCTCTAGCCTTCGACATAGTAATCAAAAACAGGTATTGACCTTGCGTCTATCAAGTCAGATCACTACAGAGGCTGCAGTGGGTCATGAACAATCCTTTGCTCAGCAAGCACGTTACACACATCGTCTAGGATGTTAGCCACTTTGATCGAACGCTAGCATACGATATTGAAGCACACAGAGATGCATTTTTGGACGCACTGGGAAGCTGGTGTACACCGGAGCTCGAACGATGATAGCGCGATAACCGCAGGTCACTTTCAGAACTGTTGCGTTACGAACTAGGCGAGGAGATTTCACCGCTTGTAGGGGATGATTTTCTCCAACATAATAACGACTCCGACATTTCCGGAATGGACGAATACGAACATGGCAGAAATCTTGTCGGGGTTCCAGAATATCACCGGCGTTACGACATCTGAGCTCAAGACTTTCCTCCATGCGCATGCCGCAGCACTTCGGCACATCCATTTTATAGGCTGCGAATGCTACAATAGAACTTATACAACCGACTTACAGAAGATCAAACGCAACCGGCTATCTCCCCGTAGGGTTGATCACACTGTCACTTCTATACGTAAGATGCACCGGGACCGAGGGGGCGACACAGGTCAGAAAGAACTCGATGCAACTACAGAGGAGTTACACAATTGATAAAACGGTATAAATACACTAACTTACAACGACTAATAACACTATCGTTTGGGTTCACTTTTCCTTCTCCGCGCTCGAGAATCCAAAATAACCAGTAGAAGTGTTATGGGCGAGAGTCGGGACGCAGGTGTAGAACTAAACAGGATGGTATATAGTCCACTACGGCCAGTGAACTGACAGGTTCGAAAACAGCGATGTGGCTCGAAGAGCTACGAATGTGGTTTAGGATAGAGTTCGCAGGTAAAGCTGATTCTCGACTTACCTGCCAACTTGCAAGCAGGAACACCAGACTATAGGCATGTTACAGGCCAGGCCGATGACAGTACCGCTTCGTGTACTGTGTCAGGGCATATCAAACCATTTGTGTTCGCGTAATGCCCTCGCCGTCGGTCTGTCTCTCGGATCCGTTTGCATAATCTCGCAGAGAAATTCTTTGTCTTCCGACGTGATTTCCTTGTCTTCTGCCTGTGAGAATGGCTTGCGCAGATTCTGCTCTTCGATATATATGTGGATGGCTGCCAGAATCCTTTCTTGATCTTCGTTAAGGAGAGTCTTATAGCTCAAAGGAAAGGGTCCAAAGTATCTCGCTTGTTGGACTAAAACGTGTGTGGGAAATTCAGGATCATCTGCCGATACCCCTAGAGGCTTGAAAATGTGGAAGTTCTTCCCCCAAATCAGGCTGATAAGCTACCAAATAGTGAGTCAGATTCGTAGGACAGTGCAAGATGGACTATAACTTGCCGTGGCGCCAAAAGACCATATATCCGTCGGAGTCGACCAATTCAAACCCAACAAAGCTTCTGGGCTTCGAAAAATAGCAGCTCCAATCGGATGTGATGGATTGAGATCAACGTTCCATGCGTCACCTATAGGATCCCGTAAGCGTTGACTCAATATGGTGGAAGCTCTGAGTTGCTTGAGCTTACCACAGTCAGCCAACTTAGCTTCTACGACTCTCGTACCGCTTGTGTCGAAATTGAGAAGGATGTTGTTTGGTTTGACGTCTTATACCATCAGAGTTCAGCTCAACCTAGGTTTGTAGGATGAAAGCGGATTCTGTTACCTGTATGTGCTATTCCTTTCGCGTGTAGGGATTCCAACGCGGACAGAATGCTGCGAGCAATGAACTTGAAGTCTTGCCTCGAAAATTTAGCCTCGCTCGATGATCTAAGAGCATCAGACTCGAGGTGCTCTAGCACCAGAAGAGGAGTCTCTCTGCCACAGTCAATGAGTTGTCTGATAAACGCGTTGCCCGCAAACTCTTGCAAGACTTCCTTTTCACGGTCTAGACGTGTTTCAGGCGCACATTTGAGCACGACTTGTTTCTGGGCAGGAGTGCTACATGTGTTTAGTGAGCACAGGTCACCGCTGTTGGGTTGGGGTTGAGAGAGGTACTGACCTGGCCCTCCAGACTTGGTCGTGAAGCTTCTGGGCAACGACGTATACGTCCCTCATACCCTTGATCACCTGGCCTATGCGTAGAGACGACGCCATGACGGCTGCTCCGAGCCCTTCCTCACACAGTGCAGGACGAGGACTGAATATGGTTTCAGTCGTGTTCGAGCGAGGACACGCGCCTTTGCTGCTTGTTCCGCTTGCGTCACAAGCGGGACGCCCCGAAGAGCGGGCATAGACCATATCAGTTACTCAACCGGAAACCGTAGCTTCCAGCCGAACCCGTAAAACATTCTACTGCATGCACGTAGCGCCCATAGTTTTGCCCATGCTTCGCCACCACATGATAGGTGCTCGGCACTTCGTGCTGCAGTTTGTGGCCGTGTCCAAGCTGACTTGGGCGCTTCGCGGTAGCCGTAGGTCCTGCTCAGTATTCAGATGTGTTTTGCACGTGGACAATAGGTCGCTGTAAGCCAGCTCTGTGCTTAAAAGTGTTGCGGCGCCCTCCGACCTGGAATCATTCCTGTAAAACAGTCAGTCGTTTACTTCAAGCCTTTGACCAAGCCCAACGCTGGACGGAAGACGTACATAACATTGCGCTGACCACTTAAGATGAGCTCCAACAAGATAATCGCAAGCAAGTTTCTCGGATCCGTTTTCCGGGGTGGAAAAGAGCTCGAACTCCGCGTCGCTACAGAGACAAAATATTGGACAAGGCCTGCTTCCATTGCTGTTGAAGCCATAGGAGATGGAGCGACCAAGGCTATCGAGGGTAGCGATAAGGTTCTACCAGAGAACACCGCTAGAGCAGTAGTAAGGTAAGTCGCGATACGATCCTCTGGTTACAGGCCCTATTCATAGAGAATTAGGGAAGGCGATCATACAAGTGAGAACGACCAGAAAGAGCATTACACCGTTGTCTTGGAGGACAAAGATGGCAACTACATAAAGACGGTGCACTTCAATAAGAAGTGATGCTGCAGTACTGTGCTGTATCAACACAGGCGCGGCTAGCTACTGACTCCAATGCTACATAACACTTCAACTTGCTCAAAGGTTCTAGGGCGGACGATGCAGATCGGTCCGCGAAAAAAGCAGAGTCTGGATCGCTGCCTCTGCGATTGAGCGACGATGGGGATGAAGCTCTGGATATCGCGCCGTGCTATATTGAATATAGTAGCTATTCTGATCGCAAGTTCTGCCGACCGCAATTTGGTGCAAGGATGACTATAGTTTGGGGCCCTACAAGAAGCACGGAGAACGTGCTGGTCGCATGTAAGCCATCATTCGTGATTTTCCTTCGAGCTAACATTCCAGACACGAACATATTTCAACCGGAGTATAGGCAGGGGGCGTACAGGTCTACGATCTCTTCGTAGTTCGGAATTTGAGTGAGAGCGTGGTTCCGTTGCGCACACGGCCCGTAAAGTGTACAACCGGAAGGCATACGACAAGAAAGCAGGAGGGTGCAACACCCAAAAGCGGTGGCGGCTTGGTGAAGTCGGGACTGCGAGCTAAACTTTGCGAGCGAAGATCAAGGCGGGAGAACGACCGGAGGCACCAGGGATTGTCGCAAAGATAGCCGACGGACTATAAGCTATCTAGCTTGAATGAAGAAGTATAATTCAAAAAAAGTACAGCGCGAAAGTTCCGCATCGACCCAGCCTCAATCCTTGAATCCTTGGCGTAGGCAGGCAGAGCAAGTGAGCTCCCCGAGCCGATCGTGCCGATAGAACAAGGAAATGTTCTTCGGAAGTTTAGAGAAATGTGAAGGTAGAACGAAGACGAAGTCACAGATCGACCTGGGAACATACACAACGAATCGATGCCAATCTGGGCCAAGTCGACTTCTGGTTATTCATCTCTTTCGACCTATGCGGTCACTTTGACATTCTCGTCCCGGTCAACGTCAAGCGCACGCACTCTTACGGTACCGTCAGGAACCTCTGCTATATCCCACTGAATCGCCTGAGGAACAGTTCCGCCGATCGGAAAGATTTCGTCGAGCTCGTCTAGTAGCAGTTCTTCGTGATCCTCTTCGATCTCCCTCAAAAGTGTGCAGCGCGCGAGTTCGACGGCCGCCGGATTGGCATCTAGCAGCGACTGATAGCGCTTCTTAGACGTCGCCGGGCACAGTGCGCTAAGGACTCTCGGATTACTGGACCATTCCTGCACAGCGTTATATCCGATCCGGAACGGACCAATAGCTCGAGACGGGGTGGCCGAGGAAGAGGGTCGTGTGGGCGGCAGGACGCCACGGCGCAGGGCTATGATCTCGCGCATGGGCCCTTCGGTTTCGGCGACTAGCCAAGCATTTACGGCGGTACAGAGGTAATAGTGGTATTCCGACCAGACCGGGGACTGGAGGTTCAAGTCTTCTATTGAGTCTGACAGGGGGGAGCCTCCTCGTCTCGATCGACCCAAGCGATATCCACAGCGTCGACCCGCCGGGCGACCTCGAGCTGATTTGCTGCAAGGGGCTGCAAGAGATTGCGTGGGGTGGTCCAGTCGATAAATGTGTTGTAGAAGACAAGAACGCGGGAGTAGTGGTCCAGAGCGTCAAGATTTGCGGCAAAGTCGAGCGAGTCCTCGAGACCGGGAACAGGCAGGCGAGGGTAGCAGCGATGGAGATCGGAGTGGACGAGGACGGCGAGCAACCAAAGTATAGGATTGGTGCGAGGGGTCGGGTCGGGATCGCGAATAGCCAAGAGGAAGAAGCCATTGGCAAGGTCCTCGATGATGCTCGAGCGTGGCCCAAATGGTTTCTGGATAGGAGCGTAGAGGCGAAAGTCGTCGATAAGCTCGCAGATATCGCGGGATAGGTCGAGGCCTAGGTAGTGCAAAGGGCCGTAGACGCCTCCGTAGCCAGCCCAATTCAGAGCGAGGAAGTGCAATAGAGTGTACTATACTGCGACCGCCTGCTTACGACGCTCAAGGTACTTGGGCTAGGCCTAAGTGCGGAAGGGCAGGGGCAACGGATGGTCGAAAGGGCTATCGAAAAAGTCGGACCTGTTAAGACTGCGGCGCAAGTGGAGCGGCCAGCGATTCAGCAACGAGTTCGCGTAGTGAAAGTGCGTAATGGTTGGACCCATAATTCGATAGAGATGGATAGGGCGGAAGTGGGAGAGTTTTCATCTCGAAACACGTCTCGAAAGCGAGCGAGCGCAGTGTCGAGCGGATCGGAGTACATAGGAAGGGCGAGATAGGTTGTGCGATACTATGCGAGGTGGAGGTCGCGCTCGGAGTCGGGTAGAGGCATAACGGGGAAATGCGAGGGTGCTGCAGCAAGCCGAGGAATGTTTCGAGCATGTTGGCAGGGCGTAAATTGGTAGAATGGAAAGCAATGTTATAATTAGTGCCCGTAACAACCTTAGGTGAATGCAGATAGAAGACGGAATGGAAGAAGAATAACGTATATAACTATTAACCGAGAAGTTTTATTAGGATAGACGAACTTTTTTAGTATAACTAACTTGTTAGGTAATACTTAATACCTTAGCAACAACGTAGTTAATTTTCTAATTAAGAACAAAGTTCTCTTTATACTCTATCTGCCTATTGGCAACGCAAAATCTAAAGCCTTCAATGCACTGCTTATGTAAGGGAGGAGCTAAAGACTCTAAAGAGATAAGTGTAAAAGCTAAGGTAGGAGGGAAGTGTTGCAGTAGCGAAAAGTAGTAGGATTAAGTAATAGGGTAGACCCTTAGAATCTCGGCTCGGCTCTTCTTAACCGAGCCGGGTCTTGGCGCACTACCCCTACGAAAGCTTACATCTGCGTATACGTAGATTCCTTTCCCTCCTTAGTTTAAGATATAGTTATTAAAACAGCTATATTAAATTATATCTGCGTACTTAGATTATTATATCTCGAGCTTACTAATAATACTAACCCTACACTACGCAAAAGAGACTCTTGAACTATATTCGGCTACTTGAATAACGTATACGCACACTATAACCTAAACCAAATACATTAGCACTATAAGAAGGCTATAGAAGGCTTCTTAACAGTAGAAGGCAGTGTTACTAGCTATAGCAGGAAGAGAAAGACTAACAGAGTAAGGGATAGGCGCGCCAGCATCCTTAACAATAGGACAGCTACTAAAGGTCTTATAGAAGAGGAGACAGACAAAGCGAGGAAGGGTATAGCTAGCTACAAGGAGCTGTATACCTGCACAGCCAACGAATTAGAGGGGTACCTAGTAGAGCACAGGTCTAGAAAGGTATATAACACTATTACTTTTATCGAGAAGATATTCTATAAGAAGATAGAAGAAAATAAGCAGCTAAAAGAGGAGATAGAAACAGTAATAGCTAAGAAGGAATCGGCAGAGACTATTATCGAGGTATTAGAGAACTAAGCAGTAACATAACTAGCATAACTGAAAACGCTAAGGACTTAGTTAGCTAACATAGAGGCAGCGATGTCGTTAGCACTGCTACTACTATAAGAAGACTAAGCAGAAACTGCCTTACCTACTACCTACAGTTAAGGTAGCACTTCGATAACATTACTACCTAATCTACTAGCCTTTAGAGGTAGAGACCCTAAGGTCTAGGAAGCCTTTAAGAATAAGATAAGGAATAAGATAAGCTGCAATTACGCAGCAAGCAGCGAAGAAGACAGACTAGCCTATTTAGAGGCACGACTAGAAGGTAAAGCGTTCTCGCTAGTAGCAGACCTAGAAGATGTAACTGCTAATAAAGCTATTAAAGCCCTAGACTGGTGCTTCGGAGACCCTTTCTATAAGAAGACGGCCTACGAACAGCTAGACAAGATTAGCCAAAACCAGCTAACGTTTAAGGGATTTTATAGACTGTTTAGGAGATATATTAGAGCCAAAGTGTCTAAGGATAAACAGTTACACTTACTAAGGCAAAAGTTAAACCCTAAACTGGCTAGAGCTATAGCCTTAGTAGAAGACAAAGACCTTAAAAGCTTCGTGCACTAGGCGAGAGTTACTACTAGAAACTTAAACATATATAGAAGATCGTTAATACGCGATCTAAACTAGAAGTCGTTGCTAGCACAGACAACGCAACCTTCTGCTCCTTTCCGAAGAGGCCCCTAGCAGCTATCTTATTCTATACGTTTGCCTTTCGTCCCTATCTGCTATATATATAGAAAGCCTAGCTATATCTGATCTGGGCACGCAGATAAGATTCAATACGGCCTTTTTAATAACTATATCTCGAACTAAAGAGGGAAAGGAATCTATATAGTAGTAGGCAAGAGCTTTGGGGGTAGTGTGCTAAGGCCCAGCTTAGTCTAGAAGGGCTAAGCCGAAATTCTAAGGGTCTACCCTATCGCTCAGTCCCACCCCTTTCTGCCGCCGCAACACTACCCCCCTCCCTTATTAGAAGTCGCTCTCGACCGCTTACTTATCTGTTCTTCCAAATTTTTATTTTTTTATTTTTTTTTATCGTCGCTATCTAACGTCTTTACTTGGCGTCTATCTGATCCGTTCTATCTAATCGAAGCCAGCAGTCGCTCGAGCTACGGCGTAACCGGTCTGTACGCTATCGTATAGGTCTATATAGATCTATCTACAGCTCGCTATCTTCTTCTTTTTCTTTCTATTATAGCCTCGAGCTCTACCGCGACGCTGCTTCCTATAGCGTTGGCTTTGTTCTTAGGCGAACTGGCGTTACTAAGAGTACTAGAACCGGTAGTTCCGTCCCTAATCTCGTTGTTATTATCCGTTCGGCGAAGCTAACTAGTAAGGACGATGCTAATAAGGACAGTAGCTAGGCTCGCCGATCTCGATTGTTTTTACTAGTATCTATACTAATAGGGCAGACACAGTTCTTCTTTTTCTTCCTAATCTGCTAGCTTTATAGCTACTCGGACTGTAGCTTCCTTAGATTCTAGACGTAAAATTCTCTTAGTACTGCTGCCAAATTCCGGAGGTTCTCGGCCGGATACTATTTATAGTCTTCTAGCTATCCTTTCTATAAGATCCTCGCTTCGATAGAACCTCTTCTTCTTCTTATATCTATAATATCTTCTACCTCCTATTCTTCTTCTTCTCTATCTATTTCGATTAGTAGGGGTTTATTAAACCCCTAATATAGAAGACTATCTTTAGGGTCTAGGCTTAGCAGATCCGAGTAAAAGATATTATAGATCCAGAACGATTTCGGCAGCTAGAGCCTATATGTTACTAGCGACCTCTTTTCTATTATCTTAAACGGACCTATATAACGAGAGTTAAGCTTCGCGTTGCCTTTTAGCCTTAGGTTCTGTATGTTAAGCTATACCTTTTGGCCTTCCTCGAATTCTATTAGTGACCTCTTTCTATTAGCTCGAGTTACTATCTTCTTCTAAGCTAATTCTATCGCCTCTTTCGCTACCTTAATCGCTTCTTCTATCTGAGATCGGAGCGCTTCTGCCGCTGCCGCAGCGATTCTCTTCGATAAGGTAGCAGTAGATAGTTCTAAAGAGCTAGGTTCGTTTAGTAGTTAAAAGCTTATCCTTGGAAGATAGCTGTAGGTTATCTCGAACAGCGCTAGTAAGGTAGCTTCTAATCGTGCAGAATTGGCGCGGAATTCGGCTATTAGCAACATCTTAACCTATTCTGCTTAATAATAGCTATAGAAGATTCTTAGATATTTCTCTATCTTACAGTTAGCTACTTTAGACTGGCCGTCGGTCTAAGGGTAAGCGGCTGTGCTAAGCTTTCTACGAATTCTAAGGGCTTAGTTAATAGCTTTCTATACGTCTGCAGTAAATTAAGGACCCCTATCTGTAGTAATAGTATCCGGCAGCCTATAGTGCTTCTATACGTACTAGATTAACATTCTCGCTGTTTCTTCTGTAGTAGTTCCTTTATTCTTAGCTTAGTAGGGGATGAAATAGCGTTCTTTGCTTAGCCGATCCACTATATTAAGCGTAGCTTTATATCCCTTAGAATCTGGTAGACCGGTTACGAAGTCTATTGTAATATACTGCTATAGTTTCTTAGGGATTAGAAGTAGCTTTAACAGGCTGGCCGGAAGGCCGTAACGTAGCTTCGCGGCTTAGCATACGTAACAGTTAGCTATAAACTAGTGGATCCTCTCGAAAATTCGCAGGAACTAGTAGGTCGTCCTTACTGCTTCTATTGTCTTCTTTAATCCTGCGTAGCCTACATCTATAGAACTATAGACTAGTTGGATAACCTCTGTAATTAGTTCTTCTAGAACAATTAGTTTCCCTAAGCCAGTTTTTCCAAGCTTCTGCTGCTAATTAAGCCGTTCTACTCTCTCGTAGAGCATCTTTCCTTCGGTTAGAGGTTCTATCGCGCTAATTCCTACTTCTCTTAGTACCTCTGCATCTACTATCCGTTCGGTTAACACCTTCTAGAACATATTAGGATCTTCTTTTGCGCAGCTAGTCTTTCCTTCTCTTCTCGTTAATGCGTCTGCCTTTCTATTTTAAGCTCCTAGTCGATAGATAATCTTAAAATCGAATCCGGATAAGTAGGTAGTCTACTAGGCCGAGCGCTGTAACAGCTTCTACGTCTTTATAAAGTAGGTTAGTAACTGGTGGTCTGTAAGGACCTAGACTGTGCTCTGTCTAGCTATAAGCTCTAGTTTCCACTCCTCAAAAGCCTAAATAATAGCTAGCAGTTCTTTATTATAAATAGCGTAGTTCTGCTTAGCATTATTTATAGACTTGCTAAAGAAAGCTACTAGATAGAGAGTCTCGTCGTCGTTAGCGTATTAAGAAAGGACCTCTGCTGTTACTATGTTAGAAGCGTCCGTTTCTATATAGATTATCTTTTCTAGTTAGAAGTGCGCTAGTACTAGCGCTAAGGCTACTGCCTCCTTTAGCTAGTTAAAGGCTTCTATGTACCTCTCGTTCTATAGGCTAGCGGCCTCCTTCTTTAATGCTTCGTTTAGTAGTCTCGCTATCTTACTAAAGTTCTTAATAAACTGTCGATAGTAGCTGCAGAAGCCGAGAAACGCTCTGATTTGCATAGTGTTTCCGGATGTTAGTTGCTTCTATTCTGCGACAGCGGCTACTTTCGATAGGTCTATCCGAATTCCTTCTCTTCTAACGATAAGACCGAGGTATTTTACTTCAGTCTAGTAGAACTCGCTCTTCTTCGTGTCTGCGTTTAATCCGGCCTTGCAGAGTCTCTTTAACACCCTCTTAATATAGTCTGTATGTTGCTCTCTCGTTCCTTTAGTATAGATTAGAATGTCGTCTAAGTAGATAGAAACGAACTGCTCTAGCATGTCTATAAAGGTGTGGTTTATAAAGTGTTGCTATATGTTGCAGCAGTAGAAAGGGGTAAAAGGGGTAGGACTAAGCAAAAGGGTAGACCCTCGGAATTTTGGCTCGGCCCTTCCGGACCGAGCCGGATCTTGGCACACTATCCCTAAAGCTCTCGTCTACTACTATATAGATTCCTTTCCCTCCTTAGTTCGAGATATAGTTATTAAAAAGGCTGTATTGAATTATATCTACGTGCCCGGATTATTATATCTCGAACTCACTCCCTACACTACTACTACGCTGCGCGAAAGGGACTGTTGAACTATCCAGACTCCCGAATAACGTACGCGCACTACACTAAACCAAACACTAGCACTATAAGATAGCTATAGAGAGCTTCTTAACAGTAGAGGGCGGCGTTACAGGCTGCAGCGGAAAGAGAAAGACTAATAGACCGAGGGATAGGCATATTAGCATCCTCGACGACGGAATAGCTACTAAGGGCCTTATAGAAGAAGAGATAGATAAAGCGAAGAGGGGCATAGAGAGCTATACCGAGCTGTACGTACGCACGCCAGAGGAAATAGAAGAGCATCTAGTAGAGAGTAGAGCCGAGAAGGTGTTCGATACTATTACCTTTATCGAGAAGAAGTTTTATAGAAACACAGAAGAGAACAAGAGATTAAGAGAGGAAATCGAAGCAGTAAGAGCTAAGAAGGAATCAGCAGAGACTATTATAGATGTGCTGGAAAACTAAGAAGCGAACCGACTAGTATAACTAAAGGAGATAAAGACTTAGCTAGCTAAGATAGAAGCAGCGATGTCGTCGGTGCAGCTACTGCATCGAGAAGAATAAGCAGAGACTGCCTTACTAGCAGCCTACAGTTAAGGCAGCACGTTAATAACATTATTACCGGATCTACTAGTGTTTAGAGGCAGAGATCCTAAGGATTAGGAAGCATTTAAGAAGAAGATAAAGAACAAGATAGACCGAGACTATGCCGGAAACGGCGCTAGAGATAGATTAGCGTACCTAGAATCGCGATTAGAAGGCGAAGCTTTTTCGCTAATAGCAGACCTAGAAGAGGTAACTGCTAAGAAAGTGATTAAAGCGCTGGATTAACGCTTCGGAGACCCCTTCTAAAAGAAGACGGCACGCAAACAGCTAGATAAGATCAACTAGAACTAGTAGACGTTCGAAGAGTTCTACGGATTATTAAGAAAATATACGATTAGGGCCTAAGTAGCAGAAGATAAGCAGCTCTACCTGCTAAGACAGAAGTTAAACCCTAAACTGGCAGCAGCTATAGCGTCGGTAGAAGACGAAGACCTTAAGAGCTTCGTGCACTAAGCAAGAGTTACTGCGAGAAACTTAAGCGCTTACGCGAAATCGCGTAAATCGAACTAGAAGCCGTTGTTAACGCAGACGACGAGACCCCCTGCACCTTTCTAGAGAGCACCTCTGCAGCAATCTTATTAGCCACCGCGTTCGTCGTTTGTCCCTACCTGTTACGCGTGTAGAAAGCCTAGCTATATAGCTACGAGATGCTAAGCTATAGCCTAACAGAAGCAGGAGTATCGTGTTATAAAGCAGCTGCAGCTGCAGCTACTAAGAAAGACTATACAAGCTATAGAGCCGGCTCCGAACGACACTGACAGTGTAGACAGTAGAGTGCTACTGCGAATCCTAGGAAAAGACCAGCTAGAAGGATAGGGTCCCTATCCAGTATAGACAATAGGGCATTAATACGAACTACGTCGCTAGAAGACGAGAGTATTAACAGCTGCAACGATCTGCTCTTAGCAGCGGTAGAAGTAAACACAGAAACAGCTATTATTATTCTAATTGCTGTCTACCCCTAAGATAGATCGAGCAAACCACTTTAGCTAAAAGCCTTTATCGATACAGGGGCCCTTATTAGAGCGGCGATCTGCTATCGATTAGTTCAAAAGATAATAAAGGGATATAGCTATCTAGTAGAGATAGCATCCCTAATATAGATTTCGGCATATATTAGACAAGACACTAAGAGTGTTATGCATTATATGCTATTAAAGACTACCCTAGCAGGTCGCACTACAGAAGCGACGTTCCGAATTATAGATATCGGAAGATTTGACATTATTATAGGGCAGAAATAGATAAAGAACTAGAAGGCTATTATCGATATAGGTAAAGGCACACTAGGGTTTAAAGACTAGCAGGACGGAGTCGCTACCAAACCGACTACCGTCGTTACTATAGAACCGAACGCTACGACTATCGAAGCAGTCCCAAAGGATCGGCCCGACCCTTAAGACACGATCGGAATAATAAGTTTAGAAGCTCTAACGACTCTTACGAGGTCGCTAGACAATAAGATTTACGCTATCTTAATAAAAGACATCGAAGACTACTAGAAGATAATAGCAGAAGAAGAAGTAGATCCCCTAGAGGTATTACTAAAAGAACTCTATAGCTATACTAATATGTTCTCGAAAGCAGACTCTAACCTACTGCTGCTCTACCGACCGGAATACGACAACAAGATCCAGTTAAAAGAAGGAGCTATACTGCTAAGAATCGAGTCCCTAAGACGCTTATCTCCGGCCGATCTAGACTAGGTAAAAGTGTTTGTTTGAGAGAATCTAGCGAAAAAGTTTATTATGCTAAGCTTAGCAGAATATAGGTTACCGATTCTTTTTATATAGAAACCCGGGGGTAGTCTCCGACTGTACGTAGACTACCGTAGCCTTAATAAGGTTACTAAGAGAGATGTATACCTACTGCTGCTAATAGACGAGACTATACAGAGGGTAGCAAAGGCTAACTAGTTTAGCAAGCTGGATATTCGCTAAGCATTCTATCGATTAAGGAACGAGGAAGGACAAACGGAAGACCTTACGACATTTGCTATGCGTATAGGTAATTTTAAGTAGTTGGTAATGCCTTTCGGACTTACTAACACGCCGGCTATATAGCAACGCTTTATAAACTACACTTTTATAGACATGCTAGAACGTTTTGTATCTATCTACTTAGACGACATTCTTATCTATACTAAGGGAACGAGAGAACAATATACAGACTATATCGAGAGGGTGTTAAAAAGACTCTACAAGGTCGGATTAAACGCAGACACGAAGAAGAGCGAGTTCTACTAGACTAAAGTCAAATATCCCAGTCTTATCGTTAGAAGAGAAGGAATTCGGATAGACCTGTCGAAAGTAGCTGCTGTTACAGAATAGAAGCAACCGACATCTGGAAACACTACGCAAATCAGAGCGTTTCTCAGATTCTGTAGCTACTATCGATAGTTTATTAAGGACTTTAGCAAGATAGCAAGACTACTAAATAAAGCTTTAAAGAAGGAGGCTGCTAGCCTATAGAATAAGAAGTATATAGAAGCTTTTAACCGACTAAAGGAGGCGGTAGCCTTAGCGCTAGTACTAGCGCACTTCTAACTAGAAAAGACGATCTACGTAGAGACAGACGCTTCCAACACAGTAACAGCAGGTGTCCTTTCTTAATACTCTAACGACAAAGAGACTCTCTATCTAGTAGCTTTCTTTAGTAAGTCTATAAATAATGCTAAGAGGAACTACGCTATTTATAATAAAGAGCTGCTAGCTATTATTTAGACGTTCGAAGAGTGGAAACTGGAGCTTATAGCTAGACAGAGCACGATCCAGGTCCTTACGGACTACTAGTCGCTAACTTACTTTATAAAGACGCAGAAGCTATTAAGGCGTTAGGCCTAGTAGGCCGCCTACCTATCTGGATTCGATTTTAAGATTACCTATCGACCTGGAGCTTAAAATAGAAAGGCTAATACACTAACGAGAAGAGAAGGAAAGACTAGCCGAGCGAAAGAAGATCCGAACATGTTCTAGAAGGTGTTAACTAAACGGATAGTAGACGTAGAAGTGTTAAGAGAAGTAGGGATTAGCGCGATAGAACTTCTAACTAAAGAAGAGACACTCTACAAGAGAGTGGAACGGCTTAATTAGTAGCAGAAGCTCGGCAAAATAGGCTTAGGGAAAATAATCGTTCTAGAAGAACTAATTACAGAGGTTGTCTAGCTAGTCTATAGCTCTAAGGATGTTAGTTACATAGGATCGAAGAAGATAATAGAAGCAATAAGGACGACCTACTAGTTCCTGCGAATCTTCGAGCAGATCCACTAGTTTATAACTAACTATTATATATACAGAGCAGCGAAACTATATTACAGCCCTCTAGCTGGCCTGCTAAAGCTACTTCTAATCCCTAAGAAACTATAGCAGTATATTACAATAGATTTCGTAACCGGCCTGCCGGATTTAGATAGATATAATGCTACGCTTAATATAGTAGATCGACTAAGTAAAGAGCGCTATTTTATCCCCTGCCGAGCTAAGGATAAAGGAGCTACTATAGAAGAAACGGCGAGAATGTTAATCTAGTACGTATAGAAGCACTATAGGCTGCTGGACACTATTACTACAGATAGGGGTCCTTAATTTACTACAGACGTATAGAAAGCTATTAACTAAGCCTTTAGAATTCGTAGAAAGCTTAGCACGGCTGCTTATCCTTAGACCAACAGCTAGTCTAAAGTAGCTAACTAAGAGATAGAGAAATATCTAACATTTTTCTGTAGCTATTATTAAACAGAATAGGTTAAGGTATTGCCGATAGCCGAATTCTGCGCCAATTCTGCACAATTAGAAGCTATACTACTAGCGCCGTTCGAGATAACCTACGGCTATCTTCTAAGGAGGACAGCAGAAGCTCCTAGCAAAGCTCTATCTTAAGGTGTTAGCAGCAGAGTGCTTAGTAGACGAAGTATAGCAGCAATTTAGAGGCCGACTTTGGCTTAAAGAGGTCCAGGTATCTAGCGTATTCCCTTAGGAGCTTCGTACAGAGGTCCGTCGCTTTCTTAGGCGCCAATACCTTCTTAATGTCTGTAGTTGCTATGTTGATCTCGGCCTGTCCTTAGGGTAGATCGTGCCTCTTTTTGCCGTACAGCGCAGTGTTACTGTAACTGGGCAGGGAGATAGTTAGACGATAGAAGCTGTAAGGACAGTCTACTAGTTTCCGCAGATCTTCGAGCGGATCTACTAGTATATACTGCGTCTAGCGACGGAGGACCCAACTACCGTCTAGCAGTATGTTAACCCTCCAACGACGAGCACACCCGTCCTGCAGCGCGGCTAATCTGTGCGCCGCTATAGAGGGTCCTATATAGGTGCGTCTGCAGCGCGCTATCTCTTCTTCTTTTTCTTCCTTACTAAGGCCTTAAGCGTAGATCTTACTGTCTGGCGACCTTGCGAGTGTCGTTAGAGCTTCTAAGCTTAGCTCCTTCCTTTAGTTAAATAGGGTTATTATATTCTAGTTAGTAGAGAGGTAGAAGGTTAGAATCGGCTTTCAAGAATATATTAGTATAGTAATAGAGTTCTTTTAGTAATACCTCTAATAGGTCTACTTCTTCTTCTACTATAATCTTTTAGTAGTCTTTAATGTCCTTTATTAAAATAGTATAGATCTTGTTCTCTAGTAACTTTATAAGGGTAGTCAGGGCTTCTAAGCTTATTTTTCTAATAGTTGCTAGTGTCCTGTAGGGCCTCGTACAGTTCCTACGTAGGCTCTGCCTACTCTCTCTATTTTACTAGATACTCTGCCCTCTTCCGCTTTCTTTGGCTCTTAAGGATTCCTTCTACCTCGTATAGTTATAGCGATCTGCTCTTAGCAGTAGTAGAAGTAAATACAGAGACTGTTATTATTCTTCTAACTACTATCTACCCCCTTAACAGCTTATACTACTCCCTTTTACTAGAAGCCTTTATTAATATAGGAGCTCTTATTAGTGCAGCAGTTTACTACTAACTAGTTTAGAAACCAACGAAAGGATATAGCTATCTAGTAGAACTAGTATTACTAATACGAATTTCGGCTTATAATAGACAAGATACAGAGAGCGTTATATATTATATACTATTAAAGACTACCTTAGCTAGTCAGACTATAGTAGCAACGTTCTAAATTATAGATATTAGAAGATTTAACATTATTATAGGGCAGAAATAGATAAAGAACTAGAAAGCTATTATTAATATAGGTAAAGGCATACTTAGATTCAAAACCTAGCAAAGCAGTGTTGCTACTACTATCGAATTAGTTACTGTCGTTGCTACAGAACTGAAAGCTGCAGTTATTAGCATAGTTCCGACTAACTGTTCCGATCCCCTAGATACTGTAAGAATAATAAGCTTAGAAGCCCTAAAGACTCTCGCGAAGTCGCTAGAGAATAAGATCTATACTAATTCGATAAAAGACATTAAAGATTACTAGAAGATAATAGTAGAAGAAGAAGTGGACCTACTTAAGGTATTACTAAAAGAACTCTATAGCTATACTAATATACTCTTAAAAGCTAACTCTAACCTCCTACTGCTCTATCGACTAGAATATAATAATAAATCTAGTTAAAAGAAGGAGCTACACTACTAAGAACTAAACTCCTAAGACGATTATCGCTAGCCGAGCTAGACTAAGTAGAGGTATTTGTTCGAGAAAACCTAGCAAAGAAGTTTATTATACTAAGCTCTACTAAGTATACGTTACTAATCCTGTTCTTAAGGAAACCTAAAAGATAGTCTCTAACTATATATAAACTGATGTGACGCGGTACACTTGAGCCAAAAGGGACTGGTTAAGTAACTCGGAAGTGACTTGACTAATGTGTACCAGATATATAAACCTTAGCAAGGCATAGTAATGACACGGGCCAACCCACCCCGTATCACTACCCCCTGCGCTACAGGCTTACGACCTCGTAAGCTGCGCTTACTTACAGGCTACGTATGCGATTTGCACAGCCCCCCTATGCCGCATACGCAATCAACCCCCCCCCGGCAGGTCTGCACACAGCTAGCTGGACCTTTACCGGGTCTGCCTTATTCTGTACGGAGTAGTGGACAAACGGACATACGTCAACGCTGCTTCCACTCTCCCGTTGAAAGATGCGCCCTCTGGGAATTGAACCCGGGCCTTTCATCGTACACTTTTAGCAGTTACTTCCGAGTTAAGTGACGTAACGCGGTACACTTGAGCCAAAAGGGACTGGTTAAGTAACTCGGAAGTGACTTGACTAATGTGTACCAGATATATAAACCTTGGCAAGGTATAGTAATAACACGGGCCAACCCACCCTGTATTATAAACTACTAAGGCCTTAATAAGGTTACTAAGAGAGATGTATATCCACTACTGCTAATCGACAAGACTATATAACGAGTAGCTAAAGCTAAGTAGGGTTAGAGTAGTTTAGTAAGCTAGACATTCGCTAAGCGTTCTACTAACTAAGGAACGAGGAAGGACAGACAGAAGATCTTACGACATTCGCTATATATATAGGCAATTTCAAGTAGTTAGTAATGCCTTTTAGACTTACTAACGTACCTGCTATATAGCAACGCTCTATAAACTATACTTTTATAGACATACTAGAACAGTTCGTATCTATTTACTAAGACAATATTCTTATCTATACTAATAGAATAAGAGAGCAGTATATAGACTACATTAAGAGAGTACTAACTAGGCTCTATAAGGCTAGATTGAACACAGATACAAAGAAGAGCGAATTCTATTAGACTAAAGTTAAATATCTTAGTCTTATTATTAGAAGAGAAGATATTTAGATAGACCCCTCAAAGGTTGCTACTGTCGTAGAGTAGAAGTAGCTAAAGTCTAGAAACACTACCTAAATTAGAGCTTTTCTTAGGTTCTATAGCTACTATTAGCGATTTATTAAGGACTTTAGTAAGATAGTAAGACTCCTAAATAAAGTATAAAAGAAGGAGGCTGCTAGCCTATAGAACGAGAAGTGTATAGAAACTTTTAACTAACTAAAAGAAGCAGTAGCCTTAGCGCTAGTACTAGTGCACTTCTAACTAGAAAAGATAATCTACCTAGAGACAGATATATCTAATACAGTAACTATAGGAGTCTTTTCTTAATACAACAACGATAGTAAGACCCTGTATCTAGTAGCTTTCTTTAGCAAGTCTATAAACGAGGCTAAGCAGAACTACGCTATCTATAATAAATAACTATTAGCTATTATCTAGGCTTTAAGGGAGTAGAAGCTAGAGCTTATAGCTAGAAAGAGTACGATCTAGGTCCTTATAGACTATTAGTTACTAACCTATTTAATAAAGATGCAGTAGCTATTATACTGCTAAGCTTAGTAGACTGCCTACCTATCTAGGTTCGACTTTAAGATTACCTATCGACCTAGAGCTTAGAATAGAAAGGCTAATACACTAATAAGAAGAGAGGAGAAGACTAGCTATACGAAAGAAGATCTAAATATATTCTAGAAGGTATTAACTAAACGGATAGTAGATGCTAAGATATTAAGAGAAGTAGGGATCTGTATAATAGAGCTACTAACTAAGGGAGAGATACTGTATAAGAAATTAGAGCAGCTTAATTAGTAATAGAAGCTTAGCAAAACTAGTTTAGGGAAGCTAATAGTTCTAGAAGAGCTAGTTACTAAGGTTATCTAGCTAGTCTATAGTTCTAAGGATATTAACTATACTAGCTTAAAGAAGATAATAGAAGCAGTAAGGATAATCTACTAGTTTCTACAGATGTTTAAGTAGATTTACTGTTTTATTGCTATTTGTTATATATATAGAGCTATAAAGCTACCTTATAGTCTTCTAGCTAGTTTACTAAAGCTACTTCCAATCTCTAAGAAAATATAGCAATATAATATAGTAGATTTAAAACTAGCCTACTAGACTCGAATAGATATAATGCTACCCTTAAAATAGTAGATCAGTTAAGCAAAGAATGCTATTTTATCCTCTATTAAGCTAAGGAAGAAGGCACTATAGCAGAAGAGACAGTAAGGATACTAATTTAGTATAAATAGAAGTACTATAGCCTACTAGACACTATTACTATAGATAGGGGTCCTTAATTTACTGCTAATATATAGAAGACTATTAACTAAGCTCTTGCAATTTGTAGAAAGCTTAGTATAGCTACTTACCCTTAGACTAACAGTTAGTCTAAAGTAGCTGATTATAAGATAGAAAAATATCTACTAATGTTCTATAGTTACTATTAAGGAGAGTAGGTTAAGGTACTGCCGATAGCTAAATTCTGTACTAATTTAATACAGTTAGAAGCTACCTTACTAGCGCCGTTCGAGATAACTTATAGTTATCTTCTAAGAGTAAGCTTTTAACTACTAGAAGACTCTAGCTCTTTAGAATCTTCTACTACTATATTGTTAAAGAGAGTCGCTACTGCTATAGCAGAAGAGCTTAGATCTTAGATAGAAGAAGCGATCTAGGTACTAAAGGAGGCAATAGAATTAGCCTAGAAGAAGATAGTAACTCGAGCTTATAGAAAGCAGTTACTAATAGAATTAAAAGGAGACTAAAAGATATAGCTAAATATATAGAACCTAAGGCTAAAAGGAAACGCTAAGCTTAACCCTCGCTATATAGATCTATTTATAATAGTAGAAAAGAGGTTACTAGTAACTTATCGGCTCTAGCTACTAAAGTTATTCTAGATCTATAATGTCTTCTAATTAGATATACTAAGTCTAGATTCTAAAGACAGCCTTCCAGAATAGGAGTTCGCTAAACTTCTACTAATTAAATTAGACAGTAATAAAGAAGAGTAGGAGGTCGAAGATATAGTAGATATAAGAAAGATAAAAGGGTCTATCGAAGCAAGGATCTTATAGGTCTCGCTATCGTTATTATATTAAGAAAGGACTCCTGCTATTACTATATTAGAAGTGTCTGTTTCTAGGTAGATTATCTTTTTTAATCTAGGTACGTAGATATAATTTAATATAGCCTTTTAATAACTATATCTCGAACTAAGGAGGGAAAGGAATCTATATAGTAGTAGGCA
>JACWNB010000063.1:0-12569 GCA_016165855.1 Pseudocercospora ulei | reverse complement strand
TTTCGGCTAAGTTAGTAGATAGCAGTAATCGAGAGCAAAGACAGTTATAAAAGCGCGCTAACGCAGTAGAAGTTAGTAGCGCCGTTCTTGGCCTTACTGCTCTATCTGCTAGTCCTAGCTAGCAGTAGTAGTAGTAAGGCCCAAGACAACGGCCGGCAGACTCTACAATCGTTTCTATCGGCTTCTATACCGATAGAGCGGACGTGGTCTTTTTTAACTCTCGAGCCACTTAGGCCTTAGCTTCTTCAGGTTTCGGACGTAAAACTCTTATAGTACCTCTGCTAAATTCTGGAGGTTCTCGACTAGATACTATTTATAATCTTCTAGCTATCCTTTCTATAAGATCCTTGCTTCGATAGATCCCCTTTATCTCCTTATATTAATAATATCTTCTACCTCTTATTCTTCTTCTTTACTGTCTATTTCGATCGATAGGGGTTCGGCGGACCCCTAATCTAGAAGACTATCTTTAGGGTCTAGGCTTAGCAGATCCGAATAAAAGATATCGTAGATCCGGAACGATTTTGGTAGCTAGAGCTAGTAGGTTACTAGCGACCTCTTTTCCACTATCTTAAACAGGTCTACGTAACGAGGGTTAAGCTTCGCGTTGCCTTTTAGCCTTAGGTTCTATATATTAAGCTATACCTTTTAGCCTTCCTCGAATTCTATTAGTAACCTCTTTCTATTAGCTCGAGTTACTATCTTCTTCTAAGCTAATTCTATCGCCTCTTTCGCTCCCTTAATCGCTTCCTCTATCTAAGATTAGAGCGCTTCTGCCGCCGCTGCAGCGATTCTCTTCGACAAGGTAGTAGTAGAAGGTTCTAAAGAGCTAGGTTCGTTTAGTAGTTAAAAGTTTATCCTTAAAAGATAGCTGTAGGTTATCTTGAACGGCGCTAGTAAGGTAGCTTCTAATTATGCAGAGTTTGTGCAGAATTCGGCTATTGGCAATACCTTAACCTATTCTGCTTAATAATAGCTGCAGAAGATTCTTAGATACTTTTCTATCTTATAGTTAGCTACTTTAGACTGGCTGTCGGTCTAAGAGTAAGCAGCTATGCTAAGCTTTCTACGAATTCCAAGGGCTTAGTTAATAGCTTTCTATACGTCGGCAGTAAATTGAGGACCCCTATCTATAGTAATAGTGTCTAGCAGTCTATAGTGCTTCTATACGTACTATATTAACATTCTCGCTGTTTCTTCTATAGTAGTTCCTTTATCCTTAGCTCGGCAGGGAATAAAATAGCGTTCTTTACTTAGTTAATCTACTATATTAAGCGTAGCGTTATATCTATCTAAATCTAGCAGGCCAGTTACAAAATCTATTGTAATGTGCTGCTATAGTTTCTTAGGGATCGGAAGTAGCTTTAACAGGCTGGCCAGAAGGCCGTAACGTAGCTTCGCTACTTAGTACACGTAACAGTTAGTAATAAACTAGTAGATCCTCTCGAAAATTTACAGGAACTAGTAGGTCGTTCTTACTGCTTCTATAGTCTTCTTTAATCCTACGTAGCCTACGTCCGTAGAACTATAAACTAGCTAGATAACCTCCTTAATTAGTTCTTCTAGAACTATAAACTTCCCTAATGGGTTTCGCTAAGCTTCTACTACTAGTTAAGCCGTTCTACTTTCTCGTACAGCGTCTATTCTTTAATTAGCGGCTCTATTATACAGATCCCTACCTCTTTTAATACCTTAGCGTCTACTATTCGTTCTGTTAGCACTTTCTAAAACATGTTCGGATCTTCTTTCGTGCAGCTAGTCTTTCCTTCTCTTCTTGTTAACGTATCTGCCTTTCTATTTTAAGTTCCTAGTCGATAGGTAATCTTAAAATCGAATCTAGATAAGTAGGCTGCCTACTAGGCTTCGCAGCGTAATAGCTTCTGCATCTTTATAAAGTAAGTTAGTAACTGGTAGTCTGTAAGGACCTGGACCGTGCTCCGTCTAGCTATAAGCTCTAGCTTCCACTCCTTAAAAGCCTGAATAATAGCTAGCAGTTCTTTATTATAAATAGCGTAGTTCCTCTTAGCATTATTTATAGACTTGCTAAAGAAAGCTACTAGATAGAGAGTCTCGTCGTTGTTAGCCTATTAAGAAAGGACCCCTGCTGTTACTATGTCGGAAGCGTCCGTTTCTACGTAGATTATCTTTTCTAGTCGGAAGTGCGCTAGCACTAGCGCCGATGCTACTGCCTCTATTAGCTAATTAAAGGCTTCTGTATACTTTGCATTCTATAGGCTAGCTGCCTCCTTCTTTAACGCCTTATTTAGTAGTCTCGCTATCTTGCTAAAGTCCTTAATAAACTGTTAATAGTGTTGCAGTAGTAGAAAGGGGTAGGACAGATTAATAGGGTAGACCCTAGATTTCGGCTCGGCCCTTCTAGGCCGAGCCAGGCCTTGGCACTACTACTACTACGGAAGCCTACCACTACTACTACATAGATTCCTTTCCCTCCTTAGTTTAAGATATAGTTATTAAAAAGGCTGTATTGAATTATATCTGCGTGTCTAGATTATTATATCTCGAACTTACTCTCTATACCAACCCCGCGCTGTGCGAAAGGAATAACGTACGCGCACCTACATACACACTAACAACAACAACCCCCAAGGCACTATAAGAAGATAGAAGGCTTCTTAGCAGTAGAGAGCAGCGTAACAGGCCGCTGCAGAAAGAGAAAGACTAACAGAGCGAGTAGGCGCTCTAGTGTTATTAATAATAAGATTATTATTAGCAGTTTTACAGCAGAAGAGACTGCAGAGGTCAAGGAACGAATAGCCGAATTTAAGAAGATCTACGACTGTACGCTCGAGGAACTGGAAGACTATGTAAACGAGAATAGAATAGGGAAGGTCTACGACAGCATAGACCTTATCAAGATGCTGTTTTACAGGACGCTAGAAGAGAACAGACAACTAAGAGAAGAAACTAAAGCAGTAAGGGCTGAAAAGGAATCGGCAGAGACTATTATCGACGTACTAGAAAAAACTAGGCAGCGAATCGACTAGCGTAGCTAAAGGCGCTAAAGAATCAACTAGCTAATATAGAAGCAGCGAAGTCGTCGCCGCTACTGCAGCGAGAAACCCACGAGGAGACCGCCTTACTAGCGGCCTATAGTTAAGGTAGTACTACGATAATGCTACTGCTAGACCTACTAGCTTTTAGTAGCGGAGACCCTAAAGCATAGGAGGCGTTTAAGAAGAAGATCAAGAATAAGATAAGCTGCGATTATGCAGCAAGCAGCAAAGAAGACAGACTAGCCTATTTAGAGACGCAACTAGAAGGTAAAGCTTTTTCGCTAGTAGCGGACCTAGAGGAGGTAACCGCTAAGGAAGCGATCAAAGCGCTAGATTAACGCTTTAGAGACCCCTTTAGGAAGAAGACGGCCCGCGAACAACTAGACAAGATTAACTAGAACTGGCAGACGTTCGAGGAGTTCTACGGATTGTTTAGAAAATATACTATTAGAGCGAGAGTAGCTAAGGATAAGCAGCTGCACTTACTAAGACAGAAACTAAGCCCTAAGTTCGCTGTAGCTATAGCGTCGGTAGAAGACAAAGACCTTTAGAGCTTCGTGTACTAGGCGAGAGTAATAGCAAGAAATCTGAACGCATACAGAAAATCGACAATGCGAGAACCTACTTAGAAGACACTATCGTTAATGCAGACAACTAGAGCCCCTGCACCCTTCCGACGCAGCCCCTAGCCGCCCTACGTGCCGCGACCGTCGTTCGCCCCTACGTGCTACGCATACGGAAAGCCTGGCTACATCGCTACTAGGTACTAAGCAACAGCCTAGCAGAAGCAGGAGTATCGCGCTATAAAGCAGCTACAGCTACAGCTACCGAGAAAGACTATTTAAGCTATCGAACCGGCGCCGAACGATACTAACAGCGTAGACAGTAGGGTGCAGTTAAGGATTATAGGAAAAGACTAGCTAGACGGATAGGCCCCCTATCTAGCACGGACAGCAGGGCACTAACGCAAACTACGTTAGCGAAAGAGAGTATTAACAGCTGCAACGATCCGCTATTAGCAGCAGTAGAAGTGAATACGGAAACAGCTATTATCCTTCTAATTACTGTCTACCCCCTTAACGGATCGAGCAAACTACTTTAGCTAAAAGCTTTTATCGACACTAGAGCTCTTATTAGCGCAGCGATCTACTACCGGCTAGTTCAGAAGCTAATAAATAGATACGGCTATCTGGTGGAACTGGCGTTGCTAATAAAGATTTCGGCATACAACAGACAAGATACAGAAAACGTTACGCACTATATACCGCTAAGGACTACACTAGCTAGTCGAACTACAGAAGCGACGTTCCGGATTATAGATCTCGGACGATTTGACATCATTATAGGGCAGAAATATATAAAGAACTAGAAGACTATTATTAACGTAGATAAAGGCACGATAGGATTTAAAACCCCGGGTAGCAGAGCAGGGATCGTCGGAACGGCTGCCACCGCTGCCAAGCCGAACGCTACGGAGTCTGCGAAAGAGGCTCCGCCTCATCGTTCCGAACCTCCAGTTACTGTCGGAATAATAAGTTTAGAAGCAATAACGACCCTTACGAAGTCGCTAAGCAATAAGATCTACACTATCTTAATAAAAGACATTAAAGACTATAGGAAGATAATAGCGGAAGAAGAAGTAGACCTACTGGAGGTGTTGCCAAACGAGCTCTACAGTTACGCTAATGTGTTCTTAAGAGCTAACTCCAACCTATTGCCGCTCTATCGACTAGAATATAATAACAAGATCTAACTAAAAGAGGGAGCTACGCTGCTAAGAACCGAGCCCCTAAGACGACTGTCGCTAGCGGAACTGGACTAAGTAGAGGTGTTCGTTCGCAAAAATCTAGCGAAGAAGTTTATTATACTGAGTTCTGCCGAATATACGTTACTAATTCTTTTTATAAGGAAACTAGGGGGTAGTCTACGACTCTACGTAGACTATCGAGGCCTTAACGAGGTTACTAAGAGAGACGTATATCTACTGCTGCTAATAGATAAGACTATACAGCATGTAGCAAAGGCTAAGTAGTTTAGCAAGCTAGACATCCGCCAAGCGTTCTATCGACTAAGGAACGAAGAAGGGTAGACAGAAGATCTTACGACGTTTGCTACGCGTATAGGCAACTTTAAGTAGCTAGTAATGCCTTTTGGACTTACCAACGTGCCGGCAGTGTAGTAACGCTTTATAAACTACGCTTTTATAGACATGCTAGAACAGTTCGTGTCTATCTATTTGGACGACATTCTTATCTATACAGATAGAACGAGAGATTAGTACACGGACTACATCGAGAGGGTGCTAAAAAGACTTAGAGAGGTTGGATTAAACGCAGACACGAAAAAGAGCGAGTTTTATTAGACTAAGGTTAAATACCTCGGTCTTATCGTTAGAAGAGAAGGGATCTAGATAGACCCCTTAAAGGTCGCTGCTATAGCGGAATAGAAGCAGCCGAAATCTGGAAACACTACGCAAATCAGAGCGTTTCTTAGATTCTGCAGCTACTACCAAAGGTTTATTAAGAACTTTAGCAAGATAGCAAGACCCTTAAACGAAGCGTTAAAGAAAGAGGCTGCCGGCCTATAGAATAAGAAGTGTACAGAAGTCTTTAACTAGCTAAAAGAAGCAGTGGCCTTGGCGCCGGTTCTAGCATACTTCTAGCTAGAAAAGACGATCTATATAGAAACGGACGCTTCTAATACAGTAACAGCAGGGGTCCTTTCTTAATACGCTAACAATAGCGAGACCCTCTACCTAGTGGCCTTCTTTAGCAAATCTATAACAGAAGCTAAGCAGAACTATGCTATCTAGAGTAAAGAACTACTAGCTATTATACAGGCGTTCGAGGAGTAGAAGCTAGAGCTTATAGCTAGAAAGAGCACGGTCCAGGTCCTTACAGACCACCAGTCGCTGACTTACTTTATAAAGACGTAGAAGCTCTTACACTGTTAAGCGCAGTAGGTAGCCTACTTATCCAGGTTTGACTTTAAGATTACTTATCGACCTGGAGCTTAAAATAGAAAGGCTAACACGTTAATAAGAAGGGAAGGAAAAACTAGCCGCGCGAAAGAAGATCCGAACATGTTCTAGAAGGTGTTAACCGAGCGGATAGTAGACGCAGAGGTATTAAAGGAGGTAGGGGTCTGCGTAGTAGAACTGGCCCCTAAGGAAAAGACTCTCTACAAAAAGGTAGAGCAACTTAATTAGCAGTAGAAGCTAGGCAAAACCGGTTTAGGAAAGCTAATAGTTCCAGAAGAACTAATTACAGAGGTCGTCTAGCTAGTCTATAGCTCTGTAGATGTTAGCTACGTAGGAGCGAAGAAGACGATGCAGGCAGTAAGGACGATCTACTAGTTTCTGCGAATATTCGAGCGAATCTACTGATTTATCGCTAACTGCTACGTATGCCGATTGGCGAAGCTACGTTACGGCTTTCTAGTAGGCTTATTAAAGCCACTGCCAATACCTAAGAAACTATAGCAGCATATTACGATAGATTTCGTAACTAGCCTGCCAGACTCCGATAGATATAACGCTACACTTAATGTAGTAGATCGGCTAAGCAAAGAGTGCTATTTTATCCCCTATCGAGCTAAGAATAAAGAAACTATTACGAAAGAAACGGCAAGGATGTTAATCCAATACGTATAGAAGTACTATAGGCTGCTAGACACTATTACTACGGATAGAGGTCCTTAATTCACTACTAACGTATAGAAAGCTATTAATTAAGCTCTTGGAATTCGTGGAAAGCTTAGCACTAGCGCTTATCCTTAAACTAACAGTTAGTCTAAAGTAGCTAACTGCGAGATAGAGCAATACCTGCGAACCTTCTACAGCTATTACTAAGAAGATTGGGTTAAGGTATTGCCAATAGCCGAGTTCTGCACTAACTCGGCACTGTCTAAGGCCACCTCGCTAGCGCCGTTTAAGATAACATATAGCTACCTTCTAAGAATAAGTTTTCAGCTGCTGAACAAACCTAGCTCTATAGAACTATCTACCGCTACGTCGTCGAAGAGAGTCGCCGCTGCTGCAGCTAAGGCACTTAAGGCACAGATAGAAGAAGCAATTAAAGTAGCAAAAGAGGCAATAGAATCGGCTTAGAAGAAGATAGTAACTTAAGCTAATAAGAAGCGGTTACTAATAGAATTTAACGAAGGCTAAAGGGTATAGCTTAACACGAAGAACCTAAGGCTAAAAGGCAACGCTAAGCTTAATCTGCGCTACGTAGGTCCGTTTACGATAGTAGAAAAGAGATCGCTAGTAACTTATCGGCTCTAGCTACCAAAGGCGTTCCGGATCTACGACATTTTCTATTTAGATCTGCTAAGCCTAGACCCTAAGAACAGTCTGCTAAAGCAGGGCTTTGCTGAACCCCTGCTAGTCGAGATAGACAGTAATAAAGAAGAATAGGAGGTAGAGGATGTAATAGACGTAAAGAAGATAAGGGGGTCTATTGAAGCGAAGATCTCGTAGAAGGAGTAGCTAGAAGACTACGAATAGTATCTAATCGAGAACCTGCAGAATTCGGCAGAGCTGCTTAGAGAGTTCTATATACAGAACCTAAAGAAGCCGAAACCCGAATAGGTCTAAAGCTAATTATGCTAGAAGAAAGAAAGAAGAAAGCCGCGTCTACTCTACTAGCGTAGAAGCCGATAAAGACAATTGTAACAGTCGCCTTAGGGAGGTCTTCAACGTAGCCACTACCTACTAGTAGTGCAGTAGGAAGCTCGCTAACGCTGTAGCGTACTAGCGCTGCCGACCCCTCCTATAGTAGCTAAGGGCCTTAGTAGAGAAAGAAGAAGAAGAAGAGATAGAGCTGCAGAAAGATCTATATAGACCTCTGCACTAGGGTACAGACTAGCCGAGCTGCAGCTTAGAAGACTACAGATTAGATTAGATAGTGTCGATTATATAAACGCTAAGTAAAGGACTTTAGATACTAACGATATAAAAAATAGAAAAAGCGACGAAAAGAACGCCGGTTGTAATAGAAGATAGAAGACGCGACGTCTGTTGCGGCGGTGGAAAAGAGGTAGGACAGATTAATAGGGTGGACCCTGGATTTCGGCTCGGCCCGACCGGGCCGAGCCGGGCCTTAGCACACCACTATCTATTAGGGTTAGGGTTAGGCCTTAGCACACCACTATCTATTAGACTACTACCACTACCACATAGGTTCCTTTCCCTCCTTAGTTCGAGATATAGTTATCAAAAAGGCCGTATTGAACCATATCTGCGCGCCCGGATCATTATATCTCAAACTCACTCTCTACACTACACACTGCGCTGCGCGAAAGGGACCGTTAAACTATCCGGAAACCCGAATAACGCACGCGCACCCAACAACACACTAACAACAACACCCAAGGCACCGTAAGAATATAGAAAGACTTCTTAGCGGTAGAGAGCGGCGTAACAGGCCGCTGCAGAAAGAGAAAGACTAACAGAGCGACCAGGCGCTCTAGTGTAATTGACGATAAGATAGTTATTAGAGGTTTTACAGCGGAAGAGACCGCAGAGATCAAGGAACGAATAAGGGAATACAAGAAGATCTACGACTGCACGATCGAGGAACTAGAAGATTACGTAAACGAGAATAGGTTAGGAAAGGTCTACAACGGTATAGACCTTATCGAGATGCTGTTTTATAGAACGCTAGAAGAGAACAGACAGCTAAGAGAGGAAGTAGAGACAGTAAGGGCCGAGAAGGAATCGGCAGAGACTATCGTCGATGTGTTGGAACACTAGACAGCGAATCGGCTAGCGCAGCTAAAGGAGCTAAAGGATCAGCTTGCTAATATAGAAGCAGCAAAGTCGTCACTGCTACCGCAGCAAGAAACCTACGCGGAAACCACCTCGCTAGCGGCCTACAGTCAAGGTGGCACTACGATAACGCTACTGCCGGACCTACCGGTTTTCGGTAGCAGAGACCCTAAAGCGTAGGAGGCATTTAAGAAGAAGATCAAGAACAAGATAAGCCGCGATTACGCATCGAGCAGCGAAGAAGACAGACTGGCCTATTTAGAGGCGCGACTAGAAGGCGAAGCGTTCTCGCTAGTAGCGGACCTAGAAGAGGTAACCGCTAAAGAAGCGATCAAAGCGTTAGATTAGCGCTTCGGAGACCCATTCCGAAAGAAGACAGCCCGTAAGCAGCTAGATAAGATCAACCAGAACCGGCAGACGTTTAAAGAATTCTACGGATTGTTCAGAAAATATGCGATTAGGGCCCGAGTAGCGGAAGATAAGCAGCTCCACCTACTAAGGCAGAAGCTGAGCCCTAAGCTGGCCGCCGCTATAGCGTCTGTAGAAGACGAAGGCCTTAAGAGCTTCGTGCATTAAGCGAGAGTTACAGCGAGAAACTTAAGCGCTTACGCGAAATTACGCGAATCGGTTCAGAAGCTGTCGCTATTAATAACGCAGACTACGCGACCCCTTGCGCCTTTCCAGAGAGCGCTACAGCAGCCACCTTATCAGTCGCAGCGCTCGTCGTTCGTCCCTACCTGTTTCGCGTATAGCAAACTTGGCTACATCGCTACGAGATGCCAAGCATCGGATAAGCAGAAGCAGGACTATCGTGTTATAAGGCAGCCGCAGCAGCAGTAGCCACCGAGAAAGACTATACAAGCTATAGAGCCGGCTCCGAACGATACTAACAGTAACAGTAGGGTGCAGTTAAGGATTATAGGAAAAGACTAGCTAGACGGATAGGCCCCCTATCTAGTATAGACAACAGGGCATTAACGCGAACTACGTCGACGAAAGAGAGCATCAATAGCTGCAGCGATCCGCCTTCGGCGGCGGTAGAAGTAAACATGGAAACGGCCATTATCCTTCTAATTACTGTCCACCCCCTTAACGGATCGAGCAAACCACTTCAGCTAAGAGCTTTTATCGATACTGGAGCTCTCATCGGCGCAGCGATCCACTACCGGCTGGTTCAGAAGCTGATAAATGGATACGGCTATCTAGTGGAGCTGGCGTCGCCGACGCGGATTTCGGCATATAACGGACAAGACACGGAAAGCGTTACGCACTACGTGCTATTAAGAACTACGCTAGCTGGTCGAACTACGGAAGCGACGTTCTGGATTATAGATATCGGAAGATTTAACATTATTATAGGGCAAAAATGGATAAAGAACCAGAAAGCTATTATCGACGTAGATAAAGGAGCAATCAGATTCAAAACCCTGGGTAGCGGAACAGGGACCATTAGAAAGGTCGCCACTGCCGCCGCCGAGCCGAAAGCTACGGAGTCCGCGAAAGAGGCTCCGTCCGATCGTTCCGAACCCCTAGTTACTGTCGGAATAATAAGTTTAGAAGCTATAACGACCCTCGCGAAGTCGCTGGACAATAAGATCTACGCTATCTCGATAAAAGACATCGAAGACTACAGGAAGATAATAGCGGAAGAAGAAGTGGACCCACTAAAGGTGTTGCCAAACGAGCTCTACGGTTACGCTAACGTGTTCTCAAAAGCCGACTCCAACCTCCTGCCGCTCCATCGACCGGAATATAACAACAAGACCTGATTGAAAGAGGGGGCTACGCTGCTAAGAACTAAGCCCCTTAGACGACTATCGCCGGCAGAATTGGACTAAGTAGAGGTGTTTGTTCGCGAAAACCTAGCGAAGAAGTTTATTACGCCGAGCTCTGCAGAATATGCGTTACTGATTCTTTTCGTAAGGAAACCAGGGGGTGGCCTGCGACTCTGCGTAGACTATCGAGGCCTTAATAAGGTCACTAAGAGAGACGTATACCCGCTGCCGCTAATCGACGAGACTATACAACGAGTAGCTAAAGCTAAATAGTTTAGCAAGCTGGACATCCGCCAAGCGTTCCATCGACTAAGGAATAAAGAAGGGCAGACAGAAGACCTGACGACGTTCGCGACGCGTATAGGCAATTTCAAGTGGTTAGTAATGCCTTTCGGACTTACTAACGCGCCGGCAGTGTAGCAACGCTTTATAAACTACACCTTTATAGACATGCTAGAGCAGTTCGTGTCTATCTATTTGGACGATATTCTTATCTACACCAAAGGAACGAGAGAGCAACATATAGACCACATCGAGAGAGTGTTAAAGAGGCTCCGCAAGGTAGGATTGAACGCGGACACGAAGAAGAGCGAGTTCTATCAAACCGAGGTCAAATATCTCGGTCTTATCGTCGGAAGAGATGGAATTCGTATGGATCCCTTAAAGGTCGCTGCCGTCGCGGAGTGGAAGCAGCCGAGATCCGGAAACACTACGCAAATCAAAGCGTTTCTCGGCTTCTGCAGCTACTATTAACAGTTTATTAAGGACTTTAGCAAGATAGCGAGACCCCTGAACGAGGCGTTAAAGAAAGAGGCCGCCGGCCTATAGAATAAGAAGTGTACGGAAGCCTTTGACCAGCTGAAAGAAGCAGTGGCCTCTGCACCAGTTCTGGCACACTTCCGGCCAGAAAAGACAATCTACGTAGAGACGGACGCTTCCGACACAGTAACGGCAGGGGTCCTTTCTTAATATAGCGACGACGAAACCCTCTATCTAGTAGCTTTCTTTAGCAAGTCCATAACGGAAGCTAAGCGGAACTACGCTATCTACGATAAGGAGCTGCTGGCTATTATTCAGGCCTTTAAAGAGTGGAAACCGGAACTTATAGCTGGAAAAGGGCCGATCCAGGTCCTTACGGACCACTAGTCGCTGACTTACTTTATAAAGACGCAGAAGCTCTTACGCCGTTAAGCTCGGTAGGCCGCCTACTTATCCGGATTCGACTTTAAGATTACCTATCGACCCAGAGCTTAAAATGGAAAGGCTAACGCACTAACGAGACGCGAAGGAAAGACTAGCCGCGCGAAGGAAGATCCGAACATGTTCCAGAAGGTGTTGACCGAACAGATAGTAGACGCGGAGGTGTTGAAAGAGGTAGGGGTCTGCGCAGTGGAACCGGCCCCTAAGGAAGAGACGCTCTACAAGAAGGTAGAACGGCTTAATTAACAACAGAAGCTTGGCAAAACAGGTTCGGGGAAGATAATAGTTCCGGAAGAACTAATTACCGAGGTTATCCAGCTAGTCTATAGCTCCGTAGATGTTGGCTACGCAGGAGCAAAGAAGACAATGCAAGCAGTAAGGACGATCTACTAGTTTCTACGGATCTACGAGCGAATCCACTGGTTTATCGCTAATTGCTATATATGTCGAGCCGCGAAGCCACGTTATAGTCTTCCGGCCAGTCTGCTGAAGCCACTTCCGATCTCCGAGAAACTATAGCAGCATATTACGATAGACTTCGTAACCGGCCTGCCGGATTCCGATAGATACGACGCTACGCTAAACGTAGTAGACCGATTAAGCAAAGAGCGCCACTTCATCCCCTGCCGAGCGAGAAACGAAGGAACTATAGCAGAAGAGACTGTACGGATGTTGATTCAACACATATAGAAGCACTATAGCCTGCCGGACACTATTACTACAGATAGGGGTCCTCAATTTACAGCCGACGTATAGAAAGCTATTAACCAAGCCCTCGGAATCCATAGAAAGCTCAGCACTGCAGCTTAC
>JACWNB010000062.1:67500-106389 GCA_016165855.1 Pseudocercospora ulei | reverse complement strand
AAGGATTAAATGATGGGTAAATCTCCGTATATATTTAACATTTTTGTGTCGCGTGCGTCGCGTGGCTGGTAAAAAAAAAAAAACTTTTTTTTTACTGGTAACACCCCATTATTATTAGGTAATAAGAGGAGACATAAAATGGTGTTGTACGACTGTTTAATTAAAACAAAGCACTTTGCATAAGATAATTAATCAAAGTATTGAGTGTGATTTCTGCCCAATGTTGGCTGGTTAACGGATTTTCTTAGCTGATTCACAGGCTAGGTTTTGAAGGAACCCCCAATCAATGGCGGCCTTACCGATGAGGGTCCTAAGGTAGCGGAATACCTTGGCCGTTAAATGCGGTCTTGCATGAATGATTTAACGATACAACAGCTGTCTCAATGATTGTCTCAGTGAAATTGGAATAACTTGTGCAGATACAGTTTTCTTCTAGTTAGACGAGAAGACCCTATGCAGCTTTACTGTTGCTAGTTATTGGGTATAATAAGACAAGTTGTAGTAGATAAGGTAATTGACAAGATAGAAGTGAAATACCTTTACTTAGTCTATTATATTTTTTTTTTTGGACTAGTGTTATAGGTTTTTTATTACTTGACGATTTTTTGCCACTTTCCACAGAAAAAAGGTAAAACAATTGAAGAAAGAAAAGAAAATTTTGTGTAACATTTAGTATCCTTATCCTTATCTGAAAGGTTAATAATAAAAGTTTTATAAATGACTTTTATAAATGACTTTTATAAATGACTTTTATAAATGACTTTTATAAATGACTTTTATAAATGACTTTTATAAATGAGACATTGGCTAGTGGACAGTTTATGTGGGGCACAGATCCCATAAAAAGTACCTGGGTGTATCCAAAGTTAAATTTGTAAACTCATTAAGATTTATTAATGATTTTGTCTTTTTATTGTTATGCTTACAATTGTAGCGAAAATAAGACATCACTTTTTACTTTGTAATAGGTTAGTTTTAATTTATTCACTTACATTTCTATTAAGTTAGATTTATTTATTTTTTTTTTTTTTTAGTAAGGTTTTAACTATATGGAAAATAGATGTTTTGCTTGTTTTAAATAAAGACGATTTTTAATATTTACTCTTTAAGTTTAATGGCTTAACCTTGCTTTACTGTTTGACTTACATGTCTATCAGTCGCGTAAGCGGGGCATACGATCACAAGATGCAGAAAGGAAAGGTCTTGGATTTTTGAAAAAAAGCTACGCTAGGGATAACAGGCTAATTGCGCCAGAGAGTACAAATTGAGTGCGCAGTTTGGCACCTCGATGTCGGCTTAGCTCATCCACATGAATGCAGGAATCATGAAGGGTACGACTGTTCGTCGGTTAAAGAGCTACACGAGCTGGGTTAAATACGTCGTGAGACAGTATGGTTTCTATCTTCTAGAAGTAAGTAGAGTAAAACAAGGATAGCCCCTTCGTACGAAAGGAGTTGGGTATGCTAACCTCTGGTTTATTTGTTGTTTTTGGTTATTAAGACCTGTCCGTTGAAGATCTCTAAGAGTACTGCAGGTTCCCATCATATCTTACTTGGATATTTAGATATGGAAAGTAAGCACAGCAATAAAGCTACGTTAGTCATAAATAAGTGCTGAATGCATATAGGCACGAAGTTTGTCTTGAGATACTCTTAAATATACGTAATACAATATTACGAATCGTAAACTTACGATTGTATAGGTTTTGGTTTAAAGAATTTTAATTTTTTTTTTTCAAACATAAAACACTAATTTTATTAAAAACTTAATTTTATAAATTTATCGTGTGATTATTTTTTTGGAGTTTATTTTTTATAATAGATTATTAGCTATAAATTTTATTTTATTTTTTTTTTTAAAAAAAAAAAAAAAAAAAAAAAAAAAAAAAAAAAAAAAAAAAAAAAAAAAAAAAAAAAAAGTCTTTTGTTTTACATCTAAAGCAAAAGCATAATTTTTATTATTGTTAAATTCTTTTAAAAAAAAAAAAAAAAAGAGAGTTATGTTTAATGGTTTAATTAATATAATAAATATAAAAATTATTATATTTTATTTTCGTGTTTTTGAAGTTTAAGTTTCAGTTTTGAAAAAAAAAACTGTGTTAAACTTAAGTAATCATATTGTATAATGGTAAATTATTAGAATTGTATAAGTAAAAAAAAAACAAATAATGTTACACTCAGCAAAAATAATAGGAACAGGATTAGCTACAACAGGTTTAATTGGAGCCGGTGTAGGAATCGGTGTAGTTTTTGGTGCATTAATATTGGGTGTAGCTAGAAATCCTTCATTAAAAGGGCAACTTTTTTCATACGCAATATTAGGTTTTGCTTTTACAGAAGCAACCGGTTTATTCGCTATAATGATGGCATTTTTGTTACTGTATGTAGCATAAGTCTCATCAGATTATGGTGAAGTTATAAAGTTAGATTATACTCTTAAAATATAATAGTTAACTTATAACTTATATTGGATTAAAAATTTTTATTAAATAAATATTAAAACGAAGAGAAAAGAGAAAAGAGAAAAGAGAAAGAATATGAAAAATTTAAATTTAAAAACAAAAATTATGTATATTAATCAAAATATAAATAATATAAATACAAAAGATACTGCCATTAAATTAGAATTAGCTACAAAAATAAAATTAAGCTCATTAAGCTCAAATATGGACCAGAAGAGAGAGAAGAGAGAGAAAGAGAGAAAAAGGTTTTTCTAATGGTAACTGAGTAGACACTAAATCTTTAGTTATCTACAGTTCTAATTCCAATTCCCTAAAGCAAGTCAGGTCTCTAAACAAAAACGTATTGATTAAAAAAAAATTACAACAAACTAGATCTTACTTTATGAGTACTCATAAAGGGTTATTTAAAGAAAACCTAATTATAAATATTGTAACTCTCAGTAGTAATAGTAATAGTAATATTATACAAGTTGATGTGTCTAACATCAATAAAAACTTCTTTTCTACTACAGGATATTTTCTGATGGACGAGTCTTCTGAGTCTTCTGAGTCTTCTGAGTCTTCTGAGTTTTCTGAGTTTTCTGAGTCTAACAAAGCTAAATCTTCAGAGATTGATCAGTCTTCTAGTGAGACTTCTTCTGAGAGACCTCCGTCTTTAGTTGAGAGTAGAGCTGTTGGTAAATGAGATAGTAGTACTATTCCTGACACTGTTTCTCAAGCTAGTGGAGACACTTTTGATCGTAATAGATTTAATAAGGATGTTGCTGATATGAATAAAACTCAACATGATAATAGAGAGAAATTTAGTAATGATTGTATTAATACTAGTGATTTTGTTACTTCTGAGTCTGGTAGAGTTGTACGAGATTTAGATATTAAGGATGTAGAAAAAATGGCTGAGATGGTTGAGTCTTCTAGTGATACTGAATCTGCACAAAGAAATTATGACGCATTTCATGATGAGATAAACACAGTTTATGCTATTGTTAAAGAAAGTATTAATACTGATAAAAGAATGGAACTAAAAGGGTTAGAAGAAGCAAGCAGGGCAAATCCTACTTTAAATAAGGAAGAAGAAAAAAAAAATATTGAATCTCATTACAAGAAATTAGACGAAGATAATCTTAATTACTGTGGTCTACTTAAAGGTAAACTTAGAGCTGATGTTGTAAGAGATGACATAGAAAAAAAAGGACTTGATGAAACCTCGGAGGATGCGGTTGAGATTTATGAAATGAGTTTAAAATATGCTAAAGACGAAAAAGATGATATGTCTGAAGCAAGTTTAGACACACATGCTCCCTTAGACGAAAGATCTAGTAAGAATAAAACTGAAAATTTTGAGGATACTCCTTCAAAAACGTCTAATAGTGAGAAAGCACCAACTAACAAAGGTGAAAGTTCTGAAAACGACTCATCAGTGGATAAAAAGAGATCTAGAGATGAGGGTTCAAATGAGGAAGAATCATCTAAAAAGAGGTTTAGACAGGATTCAAGTGGTATTGAATCTGAATATGACCCCTTTGATCCTTTTGATAGTGGTGAATAATTTCTTGTGAAATATCAAATTTAAACATCTTCTATTCTTTATCTCTTCCATTTCGTTGTTCTTAAGTTATATGAGTGACCTCTTTAAGTTCATTAGAACTGACTCTCCATCCCCTGAATCAGGGTTTTCACAGGATCCTAATAACGCTCCACGTGAGTCAAGATTTAGACAGGATTCTAGGGACATTCTAGCTGAATTTGATCCATTTGACCCTTTTTGGGATGAATAAATAATCTGGTTTAAATTCTAAACCCTAAAATACACTTATATATATTTATTTAATATATTAGTTAATATTGTTTATTTACTTTCATATAAAAAAAAAAAATGTCCTTTACATAATTACTTTTTAGGCTTAAACCTTGTTATTTATAAATATTTTAATTATAAATTGTTAATAAATAATTATTTATTATTAACATATTAAGTGATAATTACTGTATTACGCTTTAAAATATCTATTAGATACTATTATTATTAGCTATTATTATATATTAATTTTTCTTAGAAATACATGACCTTCATAATTACTCCTCAGATTAGTTTTTAGGTAAAATTAATAGCTGATTTTAATTAAGGTCATTTAGTGGTATAAGTAATTTTACATAAATAATACGGCTAACCGAATTTGAATCGGTACACTTCGTTTGGAAGACGAACGGTCTACCATTAACCTATAGCCGTTTTAAATTAATTTTACTAAAAAAAACCATAAGAGTTATGTTTCTTATATGTAATTACTATTTAAACCATAAGAGTTATGTTTCTTATACGTAATGTAATTATTATTTTTTAATATTTCTTGGGTAAAATATTTAGAATATTCTAATATTTTTGTTATATCAGGTATTTTTATTTCAAGATTCTTTTTCTTAGCAGAATCATAAATTACGAACATATTTTTATCTGCTAGATAAGATTGTATACCTAAATTATCTTTTAAAGTTTTCATTAAAGTATGATGAAAGTCCATTAAATAAGGTTGGTTAAAGTATAACTCGACATAGGGCTGTCTAATACTTTCTAGTAAAGCTTCACAGTTTTCAGCTGCAGTTCCAAAACAATCATGAATGGTATATAGATTGTAGGTTAATGTCTCCATCGTTTTTAAGTGTATTATTCCTACCTTTACCTTTAGCTTTAGGGTTTTCTAATATAGATTGTAGGTCAATGTCTTTATTGTTTTATTGTTTTTAAGTGTAGTATTTAGGGTTTTCTAATATAGATTGTAGGTCAATGTCTCTATTGTTTTATTGTTTTTAAGTGTAGTATTCCTACCTTTAGCTTTAGGGTTTTCTAATATAGATTGTAGGTCAATGTCTCTATTGTTTTATTGTTTTTAAGTGTAGCATTTAGGGTTTTCTAATATAGATTGTAGGTCAATGTCTCTATTGTTTTTAAGTGTAGTATTCCTACCTTTAGCTTTAGAATTTTCTAATCTAAATTTAGATAACTAATATATTAGTTAATATAAAAAAAAATAATAATGTATAATGTATATTTAATATATTATTAAAAAAAAGTTTTATATTAAAGTTATATTGTATTATATAACTAATATATTAGTTTTAGTTTATATAAAAAAAATAATAATGTATATTTAATATAAAAAAAAATTTAGAGAGATATAAGTTATATTATATTAAAGTTATATTATATTAAATTATATTATATTATATTATATTATATTATATTATATTATATATATATATATATATATATATATTATATTATATTATATATATATTATATTATATTATATTATATTATATATATATTATATTATATTATATTATATTATCTTAATATAAAAAAAAAAAAAAAAAAAAAAAAATAATGTATATTTAATCTCTAAAAAAAAAAAGTTAATATTAAAGTTATATTATATTAGTTAATATAAAAAAAAAAGTAATAATGTATAATGTATAATAAATAAAAAAAAAAGTTTTATAAAAAAGTTATATTAAACCCTAAAAATATAATAGTTAACTTATAATGGATTAAAAATTTTTATTAAATAAATATTTAAATTAATAAAATAGCCTTAAGTAAGTACGTAGGTTAATCTCATAAAAAAAAAATATGGCATATGAATATATGTGTATGATTAAATATCCTTTATAGCTTTTTTTTTGTACTTATCTAGTGTACTTATTTTTTATACTAGTATTGTATATATATACATATTTTATATATATATATTCTAATTATTTTTTATTTAACAATGAGATTATATTTAACCTTTTACAAAATTTTTATCTTATTTTTACACGTTTCACAGGGTTTATAGATTATCTATCTTTCGTTTTAATGAGTGTTAGTATCAGTATAGGTATTTTAACATCTATTATTATTTTCATGTCTGGTTATGGGAAAAAATTAGCTGGTAAATTTTTAGGTATTGGTTTTAAATTAGGATCTGCTGTGAGTGGTGTTGCAGGTGCTAAATTTTTAGTTGAATTTTATAAAAAAGATAAAGCAAGTATTAGCGGGTCTAGTGGTAATAAGAGTGGATCTTCTGGAAATAATAGCGGTTCTAGTGGTAACAAGAGTGGTTCTAGTGGTAACAAGAGTGGTTCTAGTGGTAACAAGAGTGGTTCTAGTGGAAATAATAGTGGTTATAGTGGTAAGAAATAGTATAACAGAGTATAATTTGAGGGCATAGCCTTATATTTATTAGTAATAAAAAAAATAAAAAAAAATAAAAAAAAAAGTTTTTAGTTGTATATACTTTTTTATACTTGTACAGCAATTTATTGATGTAAGTAGTAACCTTTATTTGATCTTCATTAAAAAAAAAGTCTATTGAGAAATAAAAGAAAAGGTTTATACAAAATATAAATTAAAGCCTTTTACCCCTATAATTTGAGGGTATACCTATATAAGTATAATAGAAGATTTTATTATATATCTTCTATACAATTACATACATAAGTATCTGAGTTGTGGTGTAAATTTTTTTACTACTATATAAATGTTTATCGAGAGTATTTAGGATTATTGTGGTATAAGTTATCTTGTATTGTATTGTATTATAATTAATTAATTTTAAATGTTTAAATATGTAATATATTATTTTGGGTTGGAATTACCTGAAGGTCTAGAACCTATTGCTGAATTTGGGTTTAATGTAGGTTTAGTTAGTTTAACTACTTTTTTTTGCTTTATAAGTGTTTTTGGGTATTTAATTACTCTGTATCTTATCAAATATTATGATGTAGAAAATAAATACCCTAAATATAAAAAGTTCTTTAATTATTTTAATAAAACATCGGTGTTTTTTTTGATTGTGGAATGTGTTATAGGTTTTGGAGGACTTTTTGGTTTAATCTATATAGGATTTTTACCACTGTTTAAATAATTCAATTTCTTGTATTGATATTATGAAACCTTAGATTATTTGGCGGTATATTACAGTATCGTTGTTGTTATAACCGTTATAAATTAATAAAAAAATTTTTAAATTTTTTTAATTTAGGTTAGTATTCTCGGTTTATATTTAGGTTTTTATAACGCATTAAAAAAAAGGAGGGAAGTTAATTATTATAAATAATGGTATTATAAGGTATATATAATCCGGATGATTTTTTATCTTGTTTAAGTATTTATCAATAATACTATTAATATTACTATACAAATATAATTAAACAAGTTGAGTACTTGGAGATTTTGATATGAAGTAAGGTGTCTATGATTAGTATTGTATAAAAAAACATGAAAAAAGTGTTATATTAATAACTAAAATAATTAAAAAAAAAAAGTATTTATAATACTGTTTTATTGAAAAAACTTTAGTTAAAATATATATTATTATTATGTGTTTAGGTTAAAAAAAAAAAGATATATATATATTTATCTAGAGTATATATATAAAGTAAAAATCTAGTAAGGTAAAAAATAATAACACAAGATATGAAGAATATGAATTTTGATAAAAATAATGGGGGTTTAGAGAAGGATAGAAACTTATTGAATGAGATAATAAGAGAAATACCAGAGAAAAATGAAAAACATTTAGAAGAGTTTGATAAATATTGTTATAGTATTAAAAATAAAGTAAAAATAGAAAAATTTTTAAAAATTGAGCCAGATTTATTAGCTTTTTATAGAAACATATATGAATTAGTGTTATATATTAATGAACTCTATATATTTTTATATAAATTAGAAAACAAAGAAGATAATAAATTGGAGGATAAAGTTAGTTTATTATTAATAGAAATAAACACATTAATTTATATAAAAACAAAAAAATATAATAAAAAGGTAGAAAAATTAATAATTACTATAAATAATTTAAAAAGAAGATTTTGAATTGATTTTCTAGAAGAAAAAGAAAATATAGAATTAATAGAACAATTTTTTAAAAGTTTACCTTTTGATTATAATAAGTATAATTTATTAATAAAAAATAATGAAACAATAGAGATAAAAAATATATTAAATAATTTTAATAATTTAAAAGATAATATAGATTTTTACAAAAATAAAGGTTATATAGAAGATCAGTTATATAATTTCCAATTGCCTGTGATAGATTTCCCTTATAAAACCCTTTTTGATTCTAACCTAATAAAAAAAGTAGAAAATGGTTGGAATAGAAATATAAATAGATTAGAAAAGGGGTTTGGAGTAAATAAATTTGATAATAATAACGGTTTATACTTAGTTAATTTTAATATTTTACATAAAAAAGGTCTAAAAGGTGAAAAAGAGCTTTTGACTAATTTAGTCTATTCATATATTAATTACAACACAATCTTTAGTAATTTTATAGTTAATTATATGGAAGGGGTTACAAAAAGGGATATAGCTACATATAATATAAATACCACTATCTTTGTAATAGATAAAAAATTAGAAGAGTTTAGCAATTGAGATGTATCATCCTGAATGGAATTTAATAGTGAATATCTAAATATTAATAAGAGGGTAAAAGGATATACAACAAAAAAAATAAATTTTACAGAGTTTATACTATTGTTATCAAATTATGGTCCTTTGTATTTAGATATAGAAAATATTTCATATTTATTAGAAAATTTATTTAATAAAAATATAGGAAAGGTATGTGAAACATATTATAATTATAAAAATAATAAGGAATATATATCAGATTATATTAATCCTAGTAGTCTTAAACAGTTAATTAGTTATAATAGTAATTCTAATATAATATTTAACTTTGTATTCTTAGTAAAAAATTTGGATAGTTTATTAAATAAAATTAAAACTTTAAATGTTAATGGTGGCCCCCAAAGTGATAGAGCTAAATGTAGTTTATTAGATTCTAATTTATGTATATTAGATCACTCAATAAGAAGAAGTATGTATATGCATAGTTTTTATTATAATAAAGAAGACGGAGCATTAAATAAATTAAATAAACAAAGTTTCAGTTTTAAAAATATACATATGAATTTAGGAAAAGTTAGATGGTATTCTACTGGTGGTTCAACTATTTGTCTTAATAAAAAAATAAATAAAGCTAAGAAAGATATAAATATTTTGCATAGTTATCATTTAAGACATATTGGGATTGTCTTAAGTAGTAAACAAAGGTTACACCTTCGTGTCGAAAGCACAAAGTCAAAATCTATAATAATTAGACAAAGCAAGTTTTTAATAAGTAGTATAAGTAGTATAAGTAGTATAAGTAGTATAAATGTAAAGTCTGTATTATTGGTATCACAAGGTGTTAAAAAAAAAACAGTGGTATAGTAATAGGGGGGGTAAGATTGAATGTTTTTTTTGCTGCCTATGAAGAGGAAATCTCTGGTTGCAGAGTTGGGCTATTCATTTTTGGTTTCTATTCATGCCAAAGAACGTCCATTTTTGGTTCCTTTTCTTAAAAAAAAAAAGCCTTAGTTTCGGTTAATACATTTGTACATTTATTGACCTATGCTTCCTGGGGAAAGATACGAGATTTAAACTGTTTTGTCGTTTTTACAGAATATTCGACCACTAATCTAGTAATAGCTTATGATATGGGTTGGTTATAGACGACAAATTCTATAAGTGCCACATTTTCCAAATCTTGTTATTTCTCATGGTGGTTCCCACTTTTCTGATCTTCTAGTAGTACTTTTATAAAAATCAGTGAGAATTTAATAAAAAGGAAAGTAAAAGGAGTTAACTAAGAGTTTAAACAAGATATTACTTATTGTTTAATATATATAAGCTTCTTTTCGGTTCTCTTGGTATTCTTTTCGGTTCTCTTGGTATTCTTTTCGGTTCTCTTGGTATTCTTTTCGGTTCTCTTGGTATTCTTTTCGGTTCTCTTGGTATTCTTTTCGGTTCTCTTGGTATTCTTTTCGGTTCTCTTGGTATTCTTTTCGGTTCTCTTGGTATTCTTTTCGGTTCTCTTGGTATTCTTTTCGGTTCTCTTGGTATTCTTTTCGGTTCTCTTGGTATTCTTGTTTTGGATATAAATAATAAATAATAAACCATGAATAACACACTAAAAACGACAAAAACTTTTCCTAGCACTTTTCCTGTCCCTAAGACTTATTTCGTTCCTCTTCCACCTGCTCCTTTACCTTACGTTTCTAATATGACTCCTGAAAGGATTATACGTTCACAATCCAGATCCTTGTTAACTAAATGTATAAAACTATTGAATAAAACGAGAAATATTCAATCTATGGCTTATAATAAGGAAGGAAGTACACTATTACATAGTAAAAACTTCTCTAATATAAAATTTTATAGTGGATTAGATACATTTATAAAAAGTATTTCTTCTATTGTTGATCCTAGTATGTATTATAGAGTTGTTCTTAGTTCTGATGGTTTTGTAATACATTCTTTTATCATCTCTCATCCCTTCGATTTATCTAGTATAAGAAAAACATTGTTCCATTTCTTTTATGCATCTGGGGTGTCGGATTATTCTGAAATCTGTAATATTACTCTTGAATTATACTTAAAAAATGATAATGTTAACATAATGGAGTCTATAACACCGTCACATGTCGTTAAACACAGTAGAAGAGTAGACATTTTAACCTCTGTGATAAAAGAATTAATGTCTTGTAAAGATAAACTTGGTGATTTACACCAAACTCAAATGTTCATAGAATCTATTTTATGGGACAATTATCAGATGTTAGACAATGAATCATATATTAGTGGTATTAAATTAAATTTATTAGATACTATGCTTAAAAATTACATATTAGCTATAGAAAACAAGTTATTAGTGGAATGTAATAAATTAATTGATTTCTATAAAAACCCTAAAATCCCTTCTAAAGAAAAATATTTTAGTTTAGTATTAAAGGATTTAGATCCTACTTACTTATTTAATACTTGCTTACTATATTTCGTTAAAATTGACACATTTAATCTTACAGAAGATACAAATTATACTTATCTAATTAAAATATGTAAAGATATAGGTAGCAGAATTACTAAGAGTTTTTTATACAATATTAAAACAAATGAAAATAACAAAGATACGTTTAGTGTTTGGTACAGTGCCTTTAAAATTTCTAATAAAGAATTAAATGACATGCTTACTGCGGAAACATTTATTGTAAATTTAGGAGTAAAAATTATTTCTCTTCTAGAACATTGTGATATGATAGAGAAAAAGTTGATTAAAATAGCTAAAGATAATGATCAATATATTTTGTTATTAAAAGACAAAAATTTAAGGGACAGAAAGGAAAAGGCTATCCTTAATTTTCCTAATAAACTACCTATGGTAGTAAAACCTAAACCCTTTAGTAAATATAAGAAGGGGGGGTTATTTGAATAACGATATGAAATATTCTGAAGATGTTATCATCGACAAAAACTGTTATGCTTTAAATACTTTAATAAATGAATCTAGTGGTTTCTACGATGTAATAAATAATATTAGTTCAGTTCCTTTTAAAATAAACGTGGAATTACTTGACTTCATAAAACTCTATAACGATAAATACGAGTTTTTGATAAGCACTTGAAAACCTCACATATATGAAAATTTATCTAATTTAAACTCTACTCAAGAAAAAGAGTTAAAAGCACACAAAAGTAAAATGATTTTAGAACAAACTATATTAAGTATTGTAGAATTTTATAAACACTATCCTAATATATATTTCCCTGTTAGGTCAGATCAAAGAGGTAGGTTGTATTGTATGCCACATTACCTAAATTATCAGAGTAGTGAACTTAGTAAAGCATTAATTCTATTTTCTGAGCCAGGTTATATAGATAAAAGTGACTTATGAGCTGTTAATTATTTAAAATTGTATGGAGCTAATTGTTACGGGCTATCTAAAAAATCTAATGAAGAAAAAATTAAATGAGTTGATGATAATAAACATTACATATGTAATTATCATGATAGCCCATTAATAATTGAAGCTAAGGATAAATTACTATTTTTAGCTTTTTGTATGGAATATAAACGTTTTTGTGAATTCTTAAATAATGAAGATTCCATTACTTATACTACTTACCTTCCAATACAGTTAGATGCTACATGTAACGGTTTTCAACATTTGGCTTTATTAAGTAACGAGAAAATATTATTCAAAGAATTGAGTTTACACGTAGACCAAGATAAACAATATCCTAAAGATTTTTATAATTTCTTGATTTATAAACTTACTGTAGTATTAGAGAATAATATAAAAGATTTGTCTTCCATAGAAAATTTAAGTGAGGACGATAAATATAAACTTGAATCATATAAAAGGTTAATAGCTTTTGGTTGAGATAGAAGCCATATAAAAAAGGCTATTATGACTATTACTTATAATGCTACTGATATTGCTATGGTTGATTATGTTAAATCTAACTTACACTGTATTGATGCAGAAAATACTTCTTCAAATATAAAATGATTTGCTTCCTCAGAGAAAAGTGTAGATAATTTAGTAAACATTAAAGATATTTTTATTTTAGTTTCCTTTATAAAACAAGTAGTGGTTAATGATTTTGACAAAATTAGAAAGTTAACTAAATATCTAAAAAATGTTGCTACACTATTAAACATACTAGAATTACCTATAGTATGAAATTTACCTAGTGGGTTAACTATTAGACAAAGTTATATGGAAACAAAGTCTACTGCTATAACACCTTTTATGTATGATAAAACTAAAATAAATATAAGAGTAACAATTAAAGATAAATATAATAAAAGAAAACAAATAAGGGCTTTAATGCCTAACTTAATTCATTCTTTAGATGGAGGTTCTTTATGTTTATTAGCTATCAAATTCTTTAATAATTACCCTAAAATGCCTCAGTTTTTTTCTGTTCACGATTGTTTCGGTACAACTATGGACAAAATAGATACGTTAAAGACGTTATTAGCCTCTGTATATACTGACATATACTCAGATAATATTTACTTAGAAAAGTTTGATAAATCTATACTAGATTATATAGAAAATAACACACCTGGTATACTAGATAGAAGTAATAGAACTGTACTTTTAACCGATAGTGATTTAAAGGAAAATCTATACAAAATTCTTGATATAGATTGGGTTAAAAATGACAAACATCTACCAAAAAACGTTATAAAAGATATAGATTCACAATATTTACTTATATAGTCCTAATAACAAAAAAGTCGCATACCTTAAAACAAAAAAAACTCACATACCTTATATGCTTAAAACATATAAAATATGTGAGAAAAACAAATTAATTATTGTTTTTTTTTTTCCCTCTGTACTTAAACAGTATAGAGGGTTTTTTTTTCTAGGTTACTTTTTTCTAGTTCTATTCTATTCTTAATAGTATCTTTTAATACTTTATCTTCCATATCATCAATATGTTTAATCTCTTCTTTGGATAAATCTTCCTTTCAAATTCCTGTACTTACATTTCTAGTAGAGGAATCATTATATTTATTTGTATCTTGTACTAATTTATTTGTATCTTGTACTAATTTATCTTTATAGCTAATTAAATTATCTTTCATCCCATTTAATCTAATTTCATGTAGTTTAATGTCAGATAATTTATTTTTAATGCTTTCTAAAGACTCATTAGATTTATTAATTACAGACTCTAAATGATTTCTATGTTGTTGCAATAAATACTCTTGGTTTTCGGTTAAATCAGATAATCTACGTGACGACATTTCTTTGTTATCAGTAGAGTTAAGAATGTCTTTAACTGCTTTATTTGTAGTATTTATTTCCTCTTTTAAAGCATCTAAAGTATTAGGTGTGAAAGGTGTAAATACAGCTTCACTTTCTTTAGTTACTAAATCAGTAGTTATATATTTAGTATCAATATTTTTATCTATTATAAAAGCTTTACGGAACAAACTCTCTTTAAAGTTTATATCAGGTTGATTTTCCGTTCTTTTATCTAAATATCTAGATAGCATATTAGTCGAACAAATTTTACTATCAGATCACTTAAATAAAGATAATCATTTATCAATTAAAGATGGTTTAATTTCTGTAGTAATTTCTTCTATATGTAAGTTTTCCGTAGTAATTTCTTCTACTTCCGTAGTAATTAAATCATTTTGCAAGTCTTCTTCTATTAAAAAGAAAGAAATAATATATAAACACATAAGTACACCTAGTAATATCAAAGAGTGTAAATGAGGAATTCAATAAGAGGTTTTATTAACAGGAATTTTATTAGATTTAATAGTTATCAAACTTGTATTTTTTTTTATTGTAAATAATTATACTTGTATTAGGTTTGTAAACAATTAATTCTCTATTAAAATAATTTCTATAAATATTTCTTCTGTAGGTGTGGTACATTTTTTTTAATATGTTAGGTTTAGTATCAACTCATTTACCTCCCATTATAATCTTTGAACGCTTAGTATAACTGTCACTGTTTATAGTTATATTTTCTTTGTCAAATATTTTAACATCTCCTTCAGTTCAATTCTTCTGAGACATACTTTTTACTCCAGTAACTATTGTTATATTATTTAATAATTTTTATTAGTCTGAATAATTTAATGAGCTAGACTTAATACCTTTTATCTTGTTTATATAATTACCTTTGTTGTCAATAAAGCAATAACTTTTACCTGTAATAAATATAGCTTTATTTATAATATGTTCTAACTTCAGTAAACCTAATTCTTTGGTATTTACCATACTATCAGGTAATTGTATATTAGTTACAATACTGTCTGTGTCTGAATAATAAATTTTTCCACCCTTATTTAAGATATAAAATTTTAGTTTACTTATATGGATCCTAGCATAAGCTGTAACAACACTACTAGTGGATATAGAACTATTATCTATTAGAGATATTTCTTTGTCTTTGGTCTCAGACACAATTTTCATAAAATCTAAGTTATGAGATTTTATAATATCGTAATCTAATTTACCAGAGTAGGTAACTTAATAATTTAGCATTAAGTTCTTTATAAGAATGTATCTTATTCCTAGTAGATCTGTATTCAAACTCTTCTCTAGTCATAATACTAGTCTGAGGTTTGTCAAGATTGATACCGAATTTACCTAATAAATTGTTTAATAAACTTTTAGCCATAACTTTTTGAGAGTTATTTATTGGGTTAGACTTGATTTTGTATATATTGTCTATATATTCCTTAAAAGTGTCCTCTACTCTATTGAAATTATAACCTTTAAATACAGTAATTTTATAACCATTTTCTTCAGCGAATTTAAGTTCTTCGCTAAAATACCAACCCTCTCAAGTACCTAAAGGCATCATTATACCACTTATACTTCTTATTGGTAATAGACCTAAATATAGATCTAAAGGACTTTCTATTCTACAATAGAAAAAACCAAACAGATTTTTGATAGTATTACCTGTGTTATAAAAATTAATTTTAAAACACTCTAAACCGGGCATACTGTTTAAAGCAGCATAAGGATATAAACTATTAACGTCATAATAAAATAAATTTTCTCCAAAAGGAATGTAAACTTCAGTTATACCACCGTAATAACTTTGTTTAATATCAGTATACATACTATGTTTATTTATATTAGGAATATTATCGTTGTAAAACTGGTTTAAATATAATTTCATCGCTAAGCTAGAAATAGTATTAGCTTCCATAATGTTTATTTTATAATCATTATGAATTTGTTTGTTAGCCTTACTCAATACTTCATATAAACAATTTAAATCGTTTTTAAGATAAGAAATTGTGTTATCTTTGAAGTCTCACTCTTTAGTAAACAATTTACTGTAAGTTTCAATAGAAATATCTTTGTAAAATATAATTGAAGGTGTTTCACCTTTATAAAATAAAATTTTTTCTAGAGAAAATTTATATGGAAAATATGATTTTCGGACATTACTATTAAAATCTTTTCCTAACTTGTCTAAACTACTTGTAAGCATACAATAGCTATCTCTTATTTCTAATTTATTATTATCTTTTCTTATAGTAATCTTTATAATAACATCATCCCTTAGGATACAATTTATATCATATTTATCTTCATTCTTATCATTATAATCATTTAAAATTTTTAAGATAAATACAATATCATAACCTCCCAAGTTATGACAATAAAATTTAATTTTGTTATATTTAGGTCTAAGCAATTCATTTATCATTTCTAGTACTATTTTATTAGAATCTAAATTTTTATCTATGTAATATATATAACATTTGTCTGACAAAACAGTTCTAAATCCTAAAGCATATATTTTTTGTACATTCTCATTAGAAAGATAGGTTTCAGTGTCAATAACACCTATATTTGGATTTTCATGTCAATAATCATATTTAAGTTTATATTTGTTTAATTTGTTAAGCTTAATATTAAGTAGAGTTTTAGTAACATTATTTTTGTTATTTATAAATATTTTTTCCTTACCTTTCTCTCTGGTAATATAACCCCCGGAGAAATTATCAATAGTTTTACTAATTAAAATACCGGAAAGAGAAAACTTAAGTATTTCTATAGAGTGAGAACTTAACTCTTTAGCAGCTAAAATATAATCAATATTGTCATTAATGTATACAAAGGTGTAGTTATTATCAATCTTTGTAAAAACATCAGAACTATTTTTTCTTATTAGATTAGATTTCTCTAATATTTTTTCTCAGAAGTTAATTTTCATACCATTAACACTCATTTCTATATTTGTAATAAAACCATTATCATCGTAGTAAAGAGGTAAACAAACACCAAGTTGTTTAAGATCTTCTATATTTTTAAAAACAGGAGTAGATATTGTAGATTTTAATCTTTTATATTCAGTAGGATTTGTGTTGTCATTTTCAATAAGTTTAAGATTATTAAATATCTTTTTATTTAATACCCTAAAACTAATTTGTATATAAAGAATATCCTCATCCGTTAAATTATAATAAGATAAATATTCATCTAACTTGATGTTTATATTATTATAAAGCTCGATAAAGGAATCATCCGATTTGTAATGAAAACCAAATTGATTTCCTACCATAAAAAACATATCAATGTTATATCTGACCTTTGCATACACTGTATATCTTATATCTTTGATTAAATTAGAATTTTTAACTTTCTCATTAAACCTCTCTTGATTAGAAAGATCAACTAAAGAAACATAACAATTAGTCAGAGAATTAGAAGGTTTGTATGAAAAAGATGTAAGAGAAGACATAGATTGTGCTCTAATTAACTTTCTAACTAGATAATCAAGTCTACGAGCATAAAAAAGGCGATACTCACGTAATCTTCTTTCAGTAGTCATAGCAGAAACGAAGGGTTTAGGATCGGGATCACGTAATAAAGCAACATTAGAGATATTTTTTCTATTTTTACCTATAGAAAGGTTTGTCGTTTTTAATAGTTTAATCATGGTTGTTGTATATATATATTTAAAGCCTAGAGATGAGAGACCGAAAAGAAGCTTATATATATTAAACAATAAGTAATATCTTGTTTAAACTCTTAGTTAACTCCTTTTACTTTCCTTTTTATTAAATTCTCACTGATTTTTATAAAAGTACTACTAGAAGATCAGAAAAGTGGGAGAAGCCACAGATAATACCTAGCCTTGGAGTATTAGCATCCTAGAGCAGTGTTTCAGCTCTAGCCACTAACATCTTTAAAACATTACTATTTTAACTTATCGAAAAATCTGTAAAAACGACTAAACAGTTATAGGCCACGTGTGTCTCATAGGGAAGCGTAGGTCAATACTATTAACCGAAACTAAGACTATATAAAAAGAGGAAAAATGGAGGTTCACTGGCGTCAATAGAATGAAGAGGAAAATAAAGACGAACCAAAACCGAAGATTTCCTCTTCATAGTCATCAAAAAAAACATCAATAGTTTGCCCCCTATCCCCCCCCCATATTTAGTAACCTTACCATTATCATCTATATATCACAATTTAGGAGGATATACCATAGGATATGTTGTAGGTATTTTAGCTGAGGTCATATTAACTATACCAATCTTATCTTTAAACTCTTTACTAGTATTAATGTAATAAAATTCTCTACCACCATCCTTAAACTTAGATTGAACTAATATTTGACATTTTCTAAGAATGTCTATTAAAACATAACCTAACATACTAGTGAAATAATCGTAATTAAACTCACTATCCACACGTTTCACTTAAATATTTTCATGAATCTGATCCAAAGAATTAAGTAAAAGAAGATAACTCACCATATTTTATTAAAAAAAAAAACTTTAAGGCCCTTTTATACACCAATCTACCTAATTCGAAATGTAAACGAGTAGTTTTTAAACTATGTTTAGAATCGGAGATAAATTCCTCTTTATAAAAGTTAATGGATCAACCCAATAGTGATTTAGCTAAATAATTAATAGACATAGATTCGAAACATAATTTAAAAAGATGAAAAATATCTTTATAATCTACATCTAATTCATCTTTACTTTTATAATTAATTAAACTTTAAATATTATCCAATCTAGCTTCTATCATCCCACATTTATCAACTAAATATTCACCAGTATCAGATGTATGATTTAAGGAAGCATATGTATTAAGCTGATAAAGATGAGCTTGAAAAGTAAATTTTTCTAATTCTTTTTGATAATTTAATGGGGGGGGGGGTAATATATTTAGTAAATATATCAAATATACCTATGGCTATAAAAAAGTAATTATCACCCTTAGTACCCTCATAAAATCTACCTAAACTGATAGACCTTTTCTTAACCTCAACGTGATCTAAACCTATAAATCTAGGGTACTTCTCTTTTAATTTTCATTTTAGAGACATTTCAACAGATATATCATACTTACTAGAAACACCATTATTTTTAATTTTAAATTTTAGAACCAGCTAATTCAACTAAGTAGTCTCTAAAATCTTTAACAACAGGTTTAATATAAACCTCTGACAGTGAATGTACGGCTCTAACAAAACTAATTAAAGATTCATATGAAAGATACTCATATCCTGTTAAAGATTTAAAATAAGTTCTATGAACATAATATAAACCTAATTTAGTACCTCTTTCTTAATTATATCCGTTAAACCCCACCCCCAATTATCAACTTTGTTAGAATAAAGTCTAACCCCCTATGCTTATGATTATGATTATGCTTATGCTTATGCTTATGCTTATGCTTATGCTTATGCTTATGATTATGATTATGATTATGATTATGATTATGATTATGATTATGATTATGATTATGATTATGATTATGATTATGATTATGATTATGATTATGATTATGATTATGATTATGATTATAATAAGTAAAAGTAATATTATAGGTAATGGAGAGAGATTTACTAATTAAACCATATTTAGAGGTAATGGAGAGAGATTTTATTATTAAAACATATTTAGAGGTAATGGAGAGAGATTTTATTATTAAAACATATTTAGAGGTAATGGAGAGAGATTTACTTATTAAACCATATTTAGAGGTAATGGAGAGAGATTTACTAATTAAACCATATTTAGAGGAAAGATTAGGTACTGTACATATGAATGATCCAGATGAAAAACTAACCATATTATTAACATTAATAACACGTTTTCTACCCGCCATTACTCCTTGAGCAACTTGAATTGATATTTATTTAAATATATACAACATTTAACCAGAGTTAGAGTCGAACTAACATTTCAATTATTAATATAAATATAAATAATAAGAAATTTACCTGTAAAATCCGGTCTGATTTAAAAATAGAGAAAAAAAGGGGCCAGTGTGCTTTGATATGGACCTAAAACCACTATTTTAATAAATGAACAATCACAATTATCCTTATCTATTGGCGTTGAAACAATAAAGATATTCGACCTCGGGCATAACACTCAGTGTAAAACGTCTGTGGATCTTTATCTAAGTAACTTTTAAACCCAGCGGCATATACTTTGTACGTATCATCACTGCACTTAAAAGTCTAAAAATCGATAACACCTATGTTAGGGTTCTCACTAGAATAAGACTCACTATGGACTTTAGACAACTTAATACTAGGTAATCTGTAGTTTTTGTATAAAGACACCAGAACATTACCCTGGAAAAGCATTGTATTCTTACCTACAACTCTTTTTACCATACCATTCGGTAAAACAGTGTCAATCATATTTTCTATGATAGTACCTCCTAAGTTAAAAAAAAAAACGAATTTTTTTAGATACACCCTTATCAAGGTGGTTTATACCTAATATGTAAGGCTGTTTGTTTAAACTAACCAAGTAAAATCTAAAATTAACATCTAGACTAGATAAATTTTTATCTAAAAAAAAAAAATTGTTGTAATGATGAGACTTTTACCGGTGGGTAAGAATAAGTATTTAAGAACCTTAGGTTTGTTATACAACCATTACTTACTTTTTTGTCTAATTCTGAACCTAAAAGTTCTTCATTAATTCACAAAGGGACAACAATTTTACTCATTAAATTATCCTTAATAAATTTATTAAACTTCAAGTCATCAGTGCTAACTGTTTTTAATTTAGTTACGAAGTTAACATTAACATTAACATTAACAGGCATAAAAGTTATAATAATATGGTTAACCTCACTAGCAGAATTAGCATATACTTATAGTAATATAGTAATTCTCTCTATTATAACCTCTCTGAATAATTAAAAAGATTTAATATCATCGAGTTTAACAACCATTTATAACCTGCCAATATGAACCGATTTAAAGGAAATACAACCTTGATATATACAAGATAAGAATCCGATACACCAACCAATTGTTTTATTAGAGATTATGTATTTAACAGATGAGTAAGGTTAATATTTATAATCACCTTTCTTAAGGGAAAAACCTTAACATTAGTAGTCCTACCTGTACTTAATACACCTTACTCTTTTTCAAAACCACTTGAATAGGTTCTAGTCTGTATAGAACTAGTATAATTACGATAAAATAAAAACATAATGATAAATAATTATAAATAAACACCGATTACAAAACCTTCAGGAACTTAAATACTACTCATAAATAAGCTAGTGAAGGAAACTCACACAAGTTTTTGTTTTTCAATCCTACGTAAAGAAAAAAGAAACACGCCATCGCTTCTCACTACCCTCCCTAAGGGTAAATCAACATGGAAAATTATATTTGTCACAACTAGACGTATGCTCAACCAACAATATGTCACTTCTTCTACATACTCTATGTATTTACATGACGGCTGTTACCTTTAACTCAATTACTTTTATTGAAAAATGGATGACGATTGAGGACTATCTATGCTTACGTTTTAATATATAATTACCAATACTAAAATACCTAATACAATACAATAGAATATTAGATATAAATATTTCTAAATAAACTTTAATATACATTTATCTGGAAAGAAATAAAAGCGTATTATTCCTACATATTAAATTAACCTTAAATCACGTTAAACCAAGAAAAAAAAACAATTATCTTTCATAGATAGCTAAAAAATTTTTTTTTAATTCTAGATTCTAGAATGGTATCCCCCCAATTTTACTTAACCTTAACCTTAACCTTAATCATATTAATTTTTACATCGTCATTCACTCGGATCCCCAGATTTATAGAATTTATCATACTAGTATGAATAAAATGGGCATTGATCCATCCACTATTATTCTTACTAGTTTTTATATCCTTTGTTTTTTCCTCAGGAATTATTTATTACTATTTAACTTAAGCAGTTATATTTAATAGAGGTATAATTTATTATTTCATGTTAAATGATACTTAATATACTTATTAGATTTAAATGTAACGACTTCACTATACATATAAAAAAAAATTATTTTTAAGTTAACATTATTAAAAAAAAAGAAAAAGTTTTATTTTTTTTTTTTTTACGCACTAAAAGTAATTATAAATTTATAAAAGTTTATAAAATATAGTAAATACTGTGATATATTTTGCACAAGATAGAAAAGTCTGACACTTATAGAAATATTGTTATAATTTCATTTAAGGATATAAGTCCTGGTATTGTATAGAAAATATATAAAATATATGAGAAATAAAGCCAATATTTAGTATTAATTTAGTAATATTTGCAAAAACAAAAATCAGCTTACATATGTCCATTATAAAAAAAATATATATATATTATAAACTTAATAATTTTCGCTTTATAATCCTGACTCCCCACGCTATATCACAAGATTACAATATGAAAGCTATAAATTTTTAGGATTAATTCTAACTTTATAGAATTTGGTCTTAAGTGATTTATTACCAAAAAACCATTATCATTTCAAATAGAGATTAAATATTAAATAGTGTAGTTGCGGTTTTAGTTTCGTATCACGACTACGTCAAGGAAAGAGGTATTAATTAAAAATTATAAGTAAATACATTTGTAGCGCAAAACTGTCTTTTAAGAAAAAAGAAAAAAAAAAGACTCTATTAAAGTATAAATATTTCATCATTCATATTAGTATAACTGCCCAGTTACTTATTATATTAGTCTTTTTACTAGTGAGATAAAGAGGTATTTTTTGTAGTATATACTTTAGTAAAAAACAGGCTTTTTAACCTTTACCGCCTTGATTTACAAACGTAATATAATTATATATAATAGTCATAGTATGCAATTGAGATGTGATATGTGATTAAATAGTAGTAATAAAAAGAGTGTATAGACTTTTAAATAAATGTTATTGCAAATAACTCTTAACACCAATTAAAAATATATTATTATAAGCAATATTGTTAATACAGCCATGGCTGCAACCTCAAAATAAAGCTATGTGAATTTATATCATTTCACATGAGAAAAAAAAAAATAAGGTTAACTCCTTATCTAAAAAGAGATTTACCTAAAGCTCGCCTTAAAAAATAAAAAAAAAAAAAAAAAAAAAAAAAAAAAAAAAAAAAAAAAAAAAAAAAAAAAAAAAAAAAAAAAAAAAAAAAAAAAAAAAAAAAAAAAAAAAAAAAAAAAAAAAAAAAATAAAAAAAAAATAAAAAAAAAATAAAAAAAATAAAAAAAAAATTTTTTTTTGGTTTAATTTAAGATTGGTTTTTATATGGATATCTACCTTGGTACATTATATACCGATTACTTATAAACCTTGTTTCTTTATATCTCCTTACTTATAGTACTACTATCAGTGTTCTTTTTAGTAATAAGATTATTATGTAAGTTATGTGTAACGCTTAGAAGCACTAAATTAAGATTAATCTAAGTAAAATAACAACTTTAGAAACTAATTTGTCAATAAGACCTGTCAACTTTAAAGAAGATACACTACGATGCCTAATGTTGAAACACCATTTTTTTTTAGGTGTTATACAAACAAATAATGAGAGTATATATTGCACGGAGAAATGAGAAATTTCTCGTTAGGTTTTTAGGGCGAATATTTATGTAAAAATTAATAAATAATATTTACATGATAATAAATAATATTAACATGATAATAAAAGGTTTAAAGGTATAAACTAGACATTTAATTACGTCAAGCTAGAACCCCACTAATGTAAGTGAATACACCTACCTAAATTATACATATATCATTATTGTTATAATAATGAGGTAGCTCTTTTTGGGATTAAACCACATCTTAAACAGTAAACAGTAAACAGTAAACAACTGTAAGTTTATCCTATATTATTGAAAAAACAATTATCGTTACTCAGTAAAAGGTTTTTAAGTTTATTTTTTTTTAGCAAAAAACTTGAAAATACCTTCCAACCGATCTTTTAACCACCACTGTTTGGATTATAACCTAAAATTCTCACAATTTTTAGCTTACATTTACTTGATAAGACTAAACTATGCGAGATAATAAAAAAAAAGTGCAGGTAAAAATTTAAAACTCAAAAAAGTTTGGCTATAGATAAGCCCATGCATAAGTAGTATATGTATTATATGGTATGTGCAAAAACACTAAAGGTGAAGTAAGGAATAACATTAATAATTATAGTATATATTGTATGTTTGAGAAAGGTATAACACAAAAATCATACTTTTTTTTTCTATCTTTGAAGGCTTGTGGTATGAAGTTTGTGTGATTTAAAAATAAAAACAAAGAAACACGAATAACCAGCCCTATTAGTGTAATATGTATAACTACACCAAAATAAATGAAGCAAATATTTCATAAATATCTACAACTTAACCAACTAAATTAGGTGTTACTTAATTATTTACCTTTAGAGTAAAAGTTGTAAAATTAACACCACTAATTTATTTTACACCTCATTTAATAAAAAAAATAATAAAAAAAAAAATAAAAAAAAAATAGTCTATGCTGGTACCAATTAAACCTTTTGTTGTTTAAATACTAGCAGTAAAAGTGTAATTTTTACGGTTAACTTTTATAAAAATTAAAATTAAAAATAAATAAAAATTAAAATTAAAATTAAAATTAAAATTAAAATAGGTAGTAATCAGACACAATATATATATATAGTATAAAAGGTAAAGAACTTTTTATTCTGTGAAAATTAATCGCGAGGGCATTTTTATTTCATAATATCATTACCATTTTATTTTAATAAATATATGTGTAAATTTAATTTTTTTTTTATTAAAAAAGTAAAACATATTTTGTTTATAATGTTAATCTTTTTTTTTTTCTAGATAGGTTTATAACCTATTTACAAGATTAATTAATAACACAGTTGTGTATAAATTTTTTATAAATTAAAAAAAAAAAAAGACTTAAAAAAAAAGAGGTCCGAGTGCTGGAATTGGTAGACAGGGAAAATTTAAGCTTTTCTGACCACACGTCGTGAACGTTCGAGTCGTTCCTCGGATAAAGGATATTTAATCATACACATATATTCATATGCCATATTTTTTTTTTATGAGATTAACCTACGTACTTACTTAAGGCTATTTTATTAATTTAAATATTTATTTAATAAAAATTTTTAATCCATTATAAGTTAACTATTATATTTTTAGGGTTTAATATAACTTTTTTATAAAACTTTTTTTTTTATTTATTATACATTATACATTATTACTTTTTTTTTTATATTAACTAATATAATATAACTTTAATATTAAACTTTTTTTTAGAGATTAAATATACATTATACATTTTTTTTTTTTTTTTTTTTTATATAACTAAGATAATATAATATAATATAATATAATATAATATAATATAATATAATATAATATAATATAATATAATATAATATAATATATATATAATATAATATAATATAATAATAATATAATATAATATATATATAATATAATATAATATATATATAATATAATATTAATATAATTAATATAATATAACTTATATCTCTCTAAATTTTTTTTTATATTAAATATACATTATTATTTTTTTTATATAAACTAAAACTAATATATTAGTTATATAATACAATATAACTTTAATATAAAACTTTTTTTTTATAATATATTAAATATACATTATACATTATTATTTTTTTTTATATTAACTAATATATTAGTTATCTAAATTTAGATTAGAAAATTCTAAAGCTAAAGGTAGGAATACTACACTTAAAAACAATAGAGACATTGACCTACAATCTATATTAGAAAACCCTAAATGCTACACTTAAAAACAATAAAACAATAGAGACATTGACCTACAATCTATATTAGAAAACCCTAAAGCTAAAGGTAGGAATACTACACTTAAAAACAATAAAACAATAGAGACATTGACCTACAATCTATATTAGAAAACCCTAAATACTACACTTAAAAACAATAAAACAATAAAGACATTGACCTACAATCTATATTAGAAAACCCTAAAGCTAAAGGTAAAGGTAGGAATAATACACTTAAAAACGATGGAGACATTAACCTACAATCTATATACCATTCATGATTGTTTTGGAACTGCAGCTGAAAACTGTGAAGCTTTACTAGAAAGTATTAGACAGCCCTATGTCGAGTTATACTTTAACCAACCTTATTTAATGGACTTTCATCATACTTTAATGAAAACTTTAAAAGATAATTTAGGTATACAATCTTATCTAGCAGATAAAAATATGTTCGTAATTTATGATTCTGCTAAGAAAAAGAATCTTGAAATAAAAATACCTGATATAACAAAAATATTAGAATATTCTAAATATTTTACCCAAGAAATATTAAAAAATAATAATTACATTACGTATAAGAAACATAACTCTTATGGTTTAAATAGTAATTACATATAAGAAACATAACTCTTATGGTTTTTTTTAGTAAAATTAATTTAAAACGGCTATAGGTTAATGGTAGACCGTTCGTCTTCCAAACGAAGTGTACCGATTCAAATTCGGTTAGCCGTATTATTTATGTAAAATTACTTATACCACTAAATGACCTTAATTAAAATCAGCTATTAATTTTACCTAAAAACTAATCTGAGGAGTAATTATGAAGGTCATGTATTTCTAAGAAAAAAAAAATTAATATATAATAATAGCTAATAATAATAGTATCTAATAGATATTTTAAAGCGTAATACAGTAATTATCACTTAATATGTTAATAATAAATAATTATTTATTAACAATTTATAATTAAAATATTTATAAATAACAAGGTTTAAGCCTAAAAAGTAATTATGTAAAGGACATTTTTTTTTTTTATATGAAAGTAAATAAACAATATTAACTAATATATTAAATAAATATATATAAGTGTATTTTAGGGTTTAGAATTTAAACCAGATTATTTATTCATCCCAAAAAGGGTCAAATGGATCAAATTCAGCTAGAATGTCCCTAGAATCCTGTCTAAATCTTGACTCACGTGGAGCGTTATTAGGATCCTGTGAAAACCCTGATTCAGGGGATGGAGAGTCAGTTCTAATGAACTTAAAGAGGTCACTCATATAACTTAAGAACAACGAAATGGAAGAGATAAAGAATAGAAGATGTTTAAATTTGATATTTCACAAGAAATTATTCACCACTATCAAAAGGATCAAAGGGGTCATATTCAGATTCAATACCACTTGAATCCTGTCTAAACCTCTTTTTAGATGATTCTTCCTCATTTGAACCCTCATCTCTAGATCTCTTTTTATCCACTGATGAGTCGTTTTCAGAACTTTCACCTTTGTTAGTTGGTGCTTTCTCACTATTAGACGTTTTTGAAGGAGTATCCTCAAAATTTTCAGTTTTATTCTTACTAGATCTTTCGTCTAAGGGAGCATGTGTGTCTAAACTTGCTTCAGACATATCATCTTTTTCGTCTTTAGCATATTTTAAACTCATTTCATAAATCTCAACCGCATCCTCCGAGGTTTCATCAAGTCCTTTTTTTTCTATGTCATCTCTTACAACATCAGCTCTAAGTTTACCTTTAAGTAGACCACAGTAATTAAGATTATCTTCGTCTAATTTCTTGTAATGAGATTCAATATTTTTTTTTTCTTCTTCCTTATTTAAAGTAGGATTTGCCCTGCTTGCTTCTTCTAACCCTTTTAGTTCCATTCTTTTATCAGTATTAATACTTTCTTTAACAATAGCATAAACTGTGTTTATCTCATCATGAAATGCGTCATAATTTCTTTGTGCAGATTCAGTATCACTAGAAGACTCAACCATCTCAGCCATTTTTTCTACATCCTTAATATCTAAATCTCGTACAACTCTACCAGACTCAGAAGTAACAAAATCACTAGTATTAATACAATCATTACTAAATTTCTCTCTATTATCATGTTGAGTTTTATTCATATCAGCAACATCCTTATTAAATCTATTACGATCAAAAGTGTCTCCACTAGCTTGAGAAACAGTGTCAGGAATAGTACTACTATCTCATTTACCAACAGCTCTACTCTCAACTAAAGACGGAGGTCTCTCAGAAGAAGTCTCACTAGAAGACTGATCAATCTCTGAAGATTTAGCTTTGTTAGACTCAGAAAACTCAGAAAACTCAGAAGACTCAGAAGACTCAGAAGACTCAGAAGACTCGTCCATCAGAAAATATCCTGTAGTAGAAAAGAAGTTTTTATTGATGTTAGACACATCAACTTGTATAATATTACTATTACTACTGAGAGTTACAATATTTATAATTAGGTTTTCTTTAAATAACCCTTTATGAGTACTCATAAAGTAAGATCTAGTTTGTTGTAATTTTTTTTTAATCAATACGTTTTTGTTTAGAGACCTGACTTGCTTTAGGGAATTGGAATTAGAACTGTAGATAACTAAAGATTTAGTGTCTACTCAGTTACCATTAGAAAAACCTTTTTCTCTCTTCTCTCTCTTCTCTCTCTTCTCTCTCTTCTCTCTCTTCTGGTCCATATTTGAGCTTAATGAGCTTAATTTTATTTTTGTAGCTAATTCTAATTTAATGGCAGTATCTTTTGTATTTATATTATTTATATTTTTTATTAATATACATATAATTTTTTTTTTAATTTAAATTTTTCATATTCTTTCTCTTTTTTCTCTTTTTCTCTTTTCTCTTTTTAATATTTATTTAATAAAAAAAATTAATCCAATATAAGTTATAAGTTAACTATTATATTTTAAGAGTATAATCTAAACTTTATAACTTCACCATAATCTGATGAGACTTATGCTACATACAGTAACAAAAAAATGCATCATTATAGCGAATAAACCGGTTGCTTCTGTAAAAGCAAAACCTAATATTGCGTATGAAAAAAGTTGCCCTTTTAATGAAGGATTTCTAGCTACACCCAATATTAATGCACCAAAAACTACACCGATTCCTACACCGGCTCCAATTAAACCTGTTGTAGCTAATCCTGTTCCTATTATTTTTGCTGAGTGTAACATTATTTGTTTTTTTTTTTTTTTTATACAATTCTAATAATTTACCATTATACAATATGATTACTTAAGTTTAACACAGTTTTTTTTTTCAAAACTGAAACTTAAACTTCAAAAACACGAAAATAAAATATAATAATTTTTATATTTATTATATTAATTAAACCATTAAACATAACTCTCTTTTTTTTTTTTTTTTTTAAAGAATTTAACAATAATAAAAATTATGCTTTTGCTTTAGATGTAAAACAAAAGACTTTTTTTTTTTTTTTTTTTTTTTTTTTTTTTTTTTTTTTTTTTTTTTTTTTTTTTTTTTTTTTTTTAAAAAAAAAAATTTATAGCTAATAATCTATTATAAAAAAAAAAACTCCAAAAAAAAAATCACACGATAAATTTATAAAATTAAGTTTTTTTAATAAAATTAGTGTTTTATGTTTGAAAAAAAATTAAAATTCTTTAAACCAAAACCTATACAATCGTAAGTTTACGATTCGTAATATTGTATTACGTATATTTAAGAGTATCTCAAGACAAACTTCGTGCCTATATGCATTCAGCACTTATTTATGACTAACGTAGCTTTATTGCTGTGCTTACTTTCCATATCTAAATATCCAAGTAAGATATGATGGGAACCTGCAGTACTCTTAGAGATCTTCAACGGACAGGTCTTAATAACCAAAAACAACAAATAAACCAGAGGTTAGCATACCCAACTCCTTTCGTACGAAGGGGCTATCCTTGTTTTACTCTACTTACTTCTAGAAGATAGAAACCATACTGTCTCACGACGTATTTAACCCAGCTCGTGTAGCTCTTTAACCGACGAACAGTCGTACCCTTCATGATTCCTGCATTCATGTGGATGAGCTAAGCCGACATCGAGGTGCCAAACTGCGCACTCAATTTGTACTCTCTGGCGCAATTAGCCTGTTATCCCTAGCGTAGCTTTTTTTTTTCAAAAAAAAGACCTTTCCTTTCTGCATCTTGTGATCGTATGCCCCGCTTACGCGACTGATAGACATGTAAGTCAAACAGTAAAAGCAAGGTTAAGCCATTAAACTTAAAGAGTAAATATTAAAAATCGTCTTTATTTAAAACAAGCAAAAAACATCTATTTTCCATATAGTTAAAACCTTACTTAAAAAAAAAAATAAATAAATCTAACTTAATAGAAATGTAAGTGAATAAATTAAAACTAACCTATTACAAAGTAAAAAGTGATGTCTTATTTTCGCTACAATTGTAAGCATAACAATAAAAAGACAAAATCATTAATAAATCTTAATGAGTTTACAAATTTAACTTTGGATACACCCAGGTACTTTTTATGGGATCTGTGCCCCACATAAACTGTCCACTAGCCAATGTCTCATTTATAAAAGTCATTTATAAAAGTCATTTATAAAAGTCATTTATAAAAGTCATTTATAAAAGTCATTTATAAAAGTCATTTATAAAACTTTTTTATTATTAACCTTTCAGATAAGGATAAGGATACTAAATGTTACACAAAATTTTCTTTTCTTTCTTCAATTGTTTTACCTTTTTTTTTTGTGGAAAGTGGCAAAAAATCGTCAAGTAATAAAAAACCTATAACACTAGTCCAAAAAAAAAAAATAATAGACTAAGTAAAGGTATTTCACTTCTATCTTGTCAATTACCTTATCTACTACAACTTGTCTTATTATACCCAATAACTAGCAACAGTAAAGCTGCATAGGGTCTTCTCGTCTAACTAGAAGAAAACTGTATCTGCACAGTTATTCCAATTTCACTGAGACAATCATTGAGACAGCTGTTGTATCGTTAAATCATTCATGCAAGACCGCATTTAACGGCCAAGGTATTCCGCTACCTTAGGACCCTCATCGGTAAGGCCGCCATTGATTGGGGGTTCCTTCAAAACCTAGCCTGTGAATCAGCTAAGAAAATCCGTTAACCAGCCAACATTGGGCAGAAATCACACTCAATACTTTGATTAATTATCTTATGCAAAGTGCTTTGTTTTAATTAAACAGTCGTACAACACCATTTTATGTCTCCTCTTATTACCTAATAATAATGGCACACCTTATCCCGAAGTTACGGAGTCAATTTGCCGAGTTCCTAATGATTGTTATCTCAAAACGCCTTTGTATTCTCTACTTGCTTACTTGTGTTAGTGTCTAGGTACGGTCTTATAAATAATTATATATATTTTTTTTCAGAACATTTATTACTTTGTGTATACATGTCTTCTTAACCTAAAGTGTAAGATATGGTGTTACCAGTAAAAAAAAGTTTTTTTTTACCAGCCACGCGACGCACGCGACACAAAAAAAATTAAATATATACGGAGATTTACCCATCATTTAATCCTTTAGGGCAGGTCAATAAACTTAGGGGCCGTTACTTTATGCTAAATACCATAAGCTTAAGGCGAGGGGGTTTACCCTTTTTCGTTACTCATGTCAGCATTATCACTTGGGATTGTCTTTTCCTACGAACCACATGGCTGCTGTTTAACCGTAGTATTTTTTTTTTTTAAAAAAAAAAAAAAAAAAATAATATTTATCAAAGATAAAAATTCTAAGAATTAACCCAATGTTCCGCTACCCCATAAATAAAGCTGTTAATTATCTAACGGCTTTGGTAAATCGTCTATTAATTTTTATTAATTTTTATTTATTTTTATTAATTTTTATTTTTTTTTATTTTTAATTTTTTTATTTATTTTAATTAATTTTAATTTATTTTAATTTATTTTAATTAATTTTAATTAATTTTAATTTATTTTTTTTATTTTTAATTTATTTTAATTTAATTTTAATTTTAATTTAATTTAATTTAATTTTAATTTATTTATACAAGGTTTATTATATATTATTTTAGATCCGTTAAATTTTCGATGCGTTTAACATTATGTTAGTTTAGCTAATTTCTTTATTCTTCTCAGAGATAGTTTTATCTTTTGATCTTCGCTTTTAACAAGAAAAAAAAAAAAAAAATCTAAGATTCTCTCTAAGATTAAAAGAAAAAAGATTAATAGAAAAAAATATTAATCTAAATAAGTTCTTTCCTTTCACATTAATAAACCAGTGCTCTGTTACGAGATCTTCAAAAAATGGCCGCTTCTAAGCCTATTTCCTAGTTGTATTTGAAAAAGACTGCCTTAATTTCACTTAATAATAATTTTGGAACCTTTAACTCTTGTTCTGGGCTGTTTCCCTTTAGACATACAACCTTATCATACTATGTCCGACAGTTTAATATTCATCGTTGCCATTCCGAGATCAAATCCTCACTGATAAAATCTTCACGATTCCCCAATGTATACAAACAGATCCAGCCTTATCTATCTAATAGCTAAAATCAAAATTTGTCTGAGATCACAATTCTGTACCTGCAACGATGTATTCCTTAAATGATGATAACTTCTTCAATCTATCATATCTAAACCTAAATTTAAACTACCTACTTATATAGGTTTCGCGGAAAACCAGCTATCCTAGTCAGTTTTTTCTTTCTTTCACTAACTTACCACAATTCATCAGATATCTTTACAACGATAACCTGTTCGAGCTTTTATAACCCTGATCATGGTAAGATCACTAGGCTTCGGGTCTAATATTAGAAACTAATTCATTGTTTAATAATTGGTTTATCTGGGATTATACATCTCGCATCTAATATTAACTTGCTGACCCATTATGCAAAAGGTACGCTCTGGTTTTTTTTTTATTTAAAAATTTGAGCTGCTTATAAAACCACTATTTCAAATCTTTCCCTTACGGTACTTATACTCTATTGCTTAATACGTATCATTATTTAGTCTTAGAGAAAGGTTTCCCTTTATTCAATCAGATTATCTCCGTTTTACTTTAAAGACTTTTTTTTTTTTCATTATTTAAGTGAGAAAAATCTCATTTGATTTTTTTTCCTGAAGTTACTAATATATTTCAATTCACTTCGTTAATAAGTAGGATTTATCCTAGTTTAAGTTTATTATCCTTAAAAGGATACTTAATTAGGATTTATCCTAGTTTAAGTTTAGTCTCCTTTTAAGGATTGTTATGGTGGACCATTTTTATACTTTATGATACTTAGCAATTTATCCATAATAGTTTCTTTATATACTAACATCGCTTAGATTGCTTTTTTAAGAAAAGCAAAAATTGTAAAAGGGATGAAATTTTACAATACATATTATTAATAAATAAGGTTAATAAAGGTGGAGGAAAAAAACTTATCCACCTATAGAGTAAGAGTAAGAGTAAGAGTAAGAGTAAGAGTAAGAGTAAGTAAGAGTAAGAGTAAGAGTAAGAGAGTAAGAGTAGAGAGTATAAAAGTAAAAATCTCTGGTGATCTAAGTTGTTTCTTTAATTCGTATTCTTAACACTAAACCTTGGGGGGGGGTCCGAAAAAAAAAAAAAAAAAAAAAAAAAAAAACACCTATCTATAGAGTATAAAACAGAAAATCTGTGGTGATCTAAGTCGTTTCTTTAATTTGTATTCTTAACACTAAGGACCCCAAAACGGGGAAGGGGAGGGGGCACCCTAAAGTGTATAGAGTTAATATGCTATTCACATCCAAATTAGAGTAAATTTTATCTAGGTAGGGTGAAGTGAAGTTATCTCTAGTTTAGAGATGTATTTTCTAGGTAATTTATTATAGTAATTATGCTATATATTTTTTTTCAAAAAAAAAAACCGGTATCGTCTCTTCAAAAACTATACTCGCTTAAGCTACTTCAAAATTTTGGTTAAGTGTTGCACTGGCATGTCTAAATCTTTTTGTAAAAAAAAAAAGAAGAGTTCGCTCCGTTTATGGTTATTTGAGGGTCTTGACCTTGTTGGTCTAAGTTTATGTTTTAATTAGTACTATCTCAGATGAGAAGATTTAATTTATTTACAAATATTACATTTCCTTGTGGGATGACTGGTAAATCTACAGATTTAACTTAGTCTTGAACAAATAGGGTCATATTTTTTTTTTTTTTTAAGGGTCAGGGTAGAAATAAGTGGGTTGTTCCTTGTTCCTAAAATATTTTTTTTATCTGATGATATTAGTGTTAGTTATACTTCTTATTGTTTAAGTGTTGACATCAAATCTAGAATCTAGAATCTAGAATCTAGAATCTAGAATCGAGAATCTAGGACAATATACGATCTTGTCTTAGGGGAGTTGTTATGTTTTTTTGGATCTACCTTATTACACTTCTGCTTTGTATAATGTTGAAAGATCTGATGAGAGATCTTTTTTTTTTTTTTTTTTTTGATAAAACTTATACTATTGGGACTCCTCATCAATTAATGTTGGATATTTATGGACAATTTGATGAGGAGTTTACTAATGAAACTTATGTATTAGAGGTGTTTATCCCTGAAGTGTTTAAAGGTAGTTTGGATATAATGGAAGGGAAAATTAAGGCTTTTTTCTCTTAAAAGACATAATATACATGCAAAATAATTTGGAGTAAAATAATATCGAGTTAAATAAGGTTATTACAACTCCTATTAAAGTTTCTAGTGATTTAAGGTTAGATATGTTTACTAATCTACAGCTATTCATCAAACTTTAAAGTTAATAATGAGTCTCAACTCAAACTTGAAGAGTTTGTTAATGATTTTTGTGTAGTGGAGATTAAAAAGGTCCATGATTTCTCTTTTGTCTGGGAAGGTTCCTCAGTTTCTTCATTCTAAGAGTGTTATAATAAACCAGTATATTGATAAACTACTAACTATTAAAAATGATCCTATTATGTTTAGGATTTTTAAACTTGTTGGATCGAGATTCATTTTTGATACATTGGTTTTTAATTTTCTTAAGAGATTAACTCACTACTCACTATAAAAGGGAATAAGTTAAAAGGGAATAAGTTAAAAGGGAATAAGTTAAAAGGGAATAAGTTAAAAGGGAATAAGTTAAAAGGGAATAAGTTAAAAGGGAATAAGTTAAAAGGGAATAAGTTAAAAGGGAATAAGTTAAAAGGGAATAAGTATGCTGTTACTCCAATAACAGTTAAGAAGCCTTAAAGGATAAATTTCTAGTATTTGAGAAAAGTTCTAGTCTAATTAGTTCTTTTAGGGAATGAAGCAACTACTTCAAACAACTAGCTGAAAATAAGGCGTTATTTGAGATTAGAGATGATAAATCTAAATGTGATCTCTTCTATGCTAATAGGTGCTCAACTTGCTGATATACTTAAATCTGCTGATCTGGTTTACTATAAAATTAGGAAGGAAAACTCAGTTGGCTGTATTTTCTATTAGTGATAAGGAGTTAATTGATCTTAAGGAATAAGAGTCTGAAAGAGTTATCTCTCTTAAGTTACAAGTTACCTATGATCGTTCCTCCTAAATGCTTCTCGTCATAAGTTTTAGGCGAGACTATCATAGAGAGACGTCTAGGAGATGGTTTGATTACATTATTTTTATTTAATTTTAATAATCTTTCCTCTTTAATAAAAAAATCTAACCTTTTTTCAAAAAAAAAAGAAAAAAAAAAAAAAAAAAAAAAAAAAAAAAAAAAAAAAAAAAAAAAAAAAAAAAAAAAAAAAAAAAAAAAAAAAAAAAAAAAAAAAAAAAAAAAAAAAAAAAAAAAAAAAAAAAAAAAAAAAAAAAAAAAAAAAAAAAAAAAAAAAAAAAAAAAAGAAAAAAAAAAGAAAAAAAAAAGACCTCTTTACTCTAAATAGTTTTAAATCTAAAAGATTAGAAAAACGTAGAAGATCAGTAATTTTACTTTCTAACATACTATAGAAAGTTTCATCCTTATCTATTAAATCAAAAAACTTACTTTTTTCTAGTTTATAACCCTCTAGTCCTTTACTCTAAGAGAGTTCAGATTTACCTTTTTCAATTCTTCAGTTTTTACCTAGTATTTCTTTACCTATTTAAACTGTAACAGGAAGTATACTAAACATTTATAGATTAGATGTATTATAATGACTAAGAATTTTAAGCAAAAAAAAGTGTTTTTTGTATAAACAAGTATCATAAATATAACCAGTTTCTACTTTATTTAAAATCATAGTATATAAATAATTCTTACTACTATTATCTTTTTAAAATAGTAATTTATCAATAGATATTTTTATTAAAGAAGATTTTTCATCCAGAACTCTACCAGCTTCACCTCCTAATAAATTAACATACACCTCATGTAGTAAAGAATAGAGTCAGATTTTTTTATTTTAAAATCCAGTGTAAAATTCTCTATAACCTTTTGTGATCCCTCATTAACTTTAAAGTTATCACTTTTAAAGTATAAAACAAGTTCATTAAACATACTAAAACCACTATTTTTATTATCTATACTAGTAGAAGAATAACCACTGGAAGTATTGTTATGAGAAAGACTTTTGATTAACCCTAGTTCTTACTTAGAAGAAACAGACGACTTAGTCGTATAATAACGTCTAGTATTAAAAGCTATACCCTTAGTATTATTACACCCATTAGACAGATTACAAGAACTTCTTTTTTGAAAGTCTTTTTTATTAAAACTTTTTTTATTAAAGCCTTTTTTAAAAAAAAAAAAAAAAATTTAGAGACTTAGAAGATAAAATATCTAAACTACCAGGAAATCTCTCAGGAATAGCAAGAAAGACTTGAAAATTACCATCCATCCCCTCATCTACAATTTCCTCCAGAGCACTATCAAGACAACCTCAAACATAGACTTTTTCACCAAGAGAATAACCACTTTAACTATAAAAGAAATAAAAACCCGAAATATAATAAGGAAAATATAGAAAATAAAAAACCTCTTATAAACTAAAGTTTTTATCAACTAGAGCAGAAGATTTAATTAAAACAGAAAAAACATAACCACCATCTCCAACCTATAAAATATAATCACCTATACAATCCTCTTTTCTTAAACCTAAACTTAAATCTTCACTACTTAAACCTACACCACTCTTAACCTCACACTTTGTTCTAGAACTAGAAGAACATGTTTCCTCACACTTTGTTCTAGAACTAGAAGAACATGTTTCCTCACACTTTGTTCTAGAACTAGAAGAACATGTTTCCTCACACTTTGTTCTAGAACTAGAAGAACATGTTTCCTCACACTTTGTTCTAGAACTAGAAGAACATGTTTCCTCACACTTTGTTCTAGAACTAGAAGAACATGTTTCCTCACACTTTGTTCTAGAACTAGAAGAACATGTTTCCTCAGAATTATTACCCATACCACATGAAAATGTCGTATTAGTTTGATTATTAAATCTTTTTCTTCTCAATTCTAAAAGTCAACTCTCTCACTTAGAAATTCCATTGAATTCACTCATATAAATACAGAGCAGCGAAGTGGGAAAAATTTACTTTTGCAAAAACAACAGATGTATTAAAACTCATAACGACTTTTTTGCTTTTGTATGATAACCTGACTATATATATATATACCTTATTAGTATCATAGCATTTTAAGGTTTAAATTTGTGAATATATTTTAGAGTACAAAAATGTATTATAAAAATACAGCAAATTAGTCTATTACGTTAAAGACGTATATACTAAATATATTATTCTATTACATAATTATGTAATAATAAACACTATGCTAAACAGTACTTTCTTTTAAGTGCAATACTTATAGTTTTTGTTTAGGTTTAGTTTAGAAAAACTAATTAGAAAAGTAATTCTAAAATAAAACTTTTATCAAGATAACATTAATTATTTTATTTTATGCAAGATTTATTCATATTAAATGAAACCTTTACTAATGGTTTAAATTACAACTTGTTATACGTAATATCTTTATTATCTATATTATGCGGTATTCTCGTTATTATTAGTAAAAATCCTATAGTATCTGTATTATTTTTAATTGGGTTATTTCTTAGTATAGCTGGTTATTTAATGATGTTGGGTATAAATTTTATAGGTTTGTCTTATTTACTAGTTTATGTAGGAGCCGTATCAATATTGTTTTTATTTATTTTAATGCTTATTAATGTAAGAATTTCAGAACTAGTTACTGATAATAATAACAGTTTACCTCTTGCGGCTATAATAGGTGTAATTTTTAATTTAGTATTGTTCAAATTATTACCTAACAACTTTATAGCAAAAGGTTATATTTATAACATAGGAATAGAAAAAATATATACAAATATAAATGGAAAAAATGATTTCATTTATCCATTAAATAAACTTATTTCTGAAAAATTTTCTATCTATAACGAAGATTTATCATATGTAACTTCTAATATATGAGATGGAGTGTTAGCAGAAACTTCTCACATAACAAGTATAGGAAATATTTTATATACTGCTTATCCTTTATGATTAATTTTAACATCAGTAATACTACTATTAGCTATGGTAGGGGCTATAGTTATAACAATAAAACAATAGCTTTGTTCACTTCAATAGTTAATTTTTTTGTATCTAACCAAATTAAAAAAAAAAATAATATGATGTATATAAATAATTTGAAAATGAAAATGAAAATGAAAATGAAAATGAAAATGAAAATGAAAATGAAAATGAAAATGAAAATGAAAATGAAAATGAAAATGAAAATGAAAATGAAAATGAAAATGAAAATGAAAATGAAAATGAAAATGAAAATGAAAATGAAAATGAAAATGAAAATGAAAATGAAAATGAAAATGAAAATGAAAATGAAAATGAAAATGAAAATGAAAATGAAAATGAAAATGAAAATGAAAATTTATCGTGTCGTGTATTTAGGTAAAAGATTGATTTCGGATAATTATGTTAACGATATTAAATCCTTTAAGCTCAGTCCTTTTTCATC
>JACWNB010000062.1:42500-62500 GCA_016165855.1 Pseudocercospora ulei | reverse complement strand
AAGAATATAATGTCATATCCACCTAAATTATGACAATAAAAGCTAGTTTTACTCTATCTACTTCTAAGCAATTCATCCAGTAAATTGTAAATTGTAAATTGTAAATTGTAAATTGTAAATTAACGACACATAAATCAGGATATTTCACATCTTCTACATAATACATTTAGACTTCATCATGTAAATAAGTTTTAAACCCTCCAGCATGTATTTTATCACTACCATCGCTACATTTAAATGTTTAAAAATCTATTACACCGAATTTTCTATTTTCTATTTTCTATTTTCTATTTTTCTGTAGATGAACTATTTTTATTGTTACTTTTAATTGGCATTGTTTTAGATAGATTTTTTACATTTTGTACAAAAAAGGTTAAATAAACTTTTAGTGTAAAATAATAAACTTATTTTAAAACTTAAAAAAAAATACCTTTAATAATAGTAAGTACTTTTTACTTTTACTTTTACTTTTACTTTTACTTAAATATGATTTTTTTTTTTAATTATTGGAAGAGATTGTTAATATTTATTAAACCCGTGCAATTTCCACTACACGAACCGTATTTCGACTTAACACCACAATCAGGGTCACGCATACGAAAATTTTTCGTAAAAATATTATTCAATCATAATGCTACTCATCTGTTTTAGTTTATTCTTAGCATTATATAGAATATAGACTAAATACCACGATATATTTTAACAAAAAACCAAACTTATTGCACACACTCCTTTCAGCGCCTGACGAGTGGTTAGTACCTATGTAAGATTAAATCCACCGTGATGTAGTGATTCACGATTACTAGTAATTCCTGTTTAATGCAGTCGAGTTTCAGACAACAATCCATTTTATCTTCTGTTTTAGAGATTACCTCATTTTCGCATTTTTGTCTCTCTTTGTCCAGATATATGTGGCACGTCTATAGCCCACAATATTAAGGTCATGATGACTTGTCTTTATCCCTGTTATGAAAACCTATCTAGCGGCTAACTCCTTCATGTTTAATAAACCTTACATTTAGTCAAGATATGTAATGAAGGAAGGGTTTACGTTAATTTAATGAATCTAACCAAAGTCTCACGACATTAACTGAAGACAGCCGTGCAACGCTTGTATGAAAAAAAAAAATTATAAAAATAATAAGTGGTTAATTCCATGCTCCTAACGTAAAAGATCTCTAAAGATAAAAAAGATCAAAAAAGAAAAAAAAAAAAACAAAAAAAAAAAAAAAAAACTTTCGTCTAACGTCTTTCGTCAATCGTCTATCGTCTTTCGACATGTTTTTTCAAATTGTGGTAAGGTTTTACGAGGGTCATCGAATTAAATAACATACTTCACTACTGGTTTCACAAAAACGTCTAATGATTTCAGTTCCTGCGTTGCCTGCGTTTGCCACATTACTCTTGAGGTGGAATGCTTACACTTTAATTTATACACTAATTATCTCCTTAGTCTATAACATTCATAATTTTCTGCCTGGACTACTAGGGTATCTAATCCTATTCGCTCCCCAAGCCTTCGTCCCTTAACGTCAGTTTTTATATAGAGGATCGCCTTCGCCATTATCCATTCCATTAGTATCAAAAAATTTCATCTCTACACCAATAGTCCTAATATTTACCTCTCCTCTAAAACTCTAGTTATATTTGTATGCTTTTATATAAAAAAAAAACGGTCTAGGTACCCTTTAAACCTAATAAAGATGAATAACACTAGTCTCACTTGTGTTGCCGCGACTGCTGGCACAAGAATTGGTCGAGACACATAAATAGAAATGTGTCATAATCAATTATCTATTTAGAACTTTATACGACGTAGTCGATACATATATATGCAATATAAGATATATAGTTTCATTCCCCCAAATAGCTGGTTCAGCCGTCAGGCTATTGACCAATATTCCTCACTGCTGTACTATACGTATTGGGTTTTTTTTTTCAGACCCAATGTGGTCAATAAACCTCTCAGTTATGACTACAAGTCCCAGCTAGTTAAGTAATTACCTTAACTACTACTTACTTGAAAAAACTTAAAGATCTTAAAGCGAAAAGGCTTTTCAGCTGTTTTTTTTTTTTTTTTATAAGGAATTATTTCCTTGCTTTAAGGCGAAAAAAGTTAATTATACTCACCTTTACACCACCTAACTTTTTTATAAAGGTTAATATTATATAAAGGTTAATATTATATAAAGGTTAATATTATATAAAAAGTTAATATTATATAAACCTTTATTTAAGTTATGTATGATTAGCATGTGTCAAGCCTTTGGACAGCGTTCAATCAGAGCCATCATCAAACTCAATAATTAATAATTAATAAAAATTTGATTATCCTTTAGTAATTCATCCAGTATTTTTATCTCAAAACCCCAAAATTTTTATATGATAAACCAAAAAATTAAAACCTTAAACTTATGATAAACCCTCTAAACCAAAAAATTAAACCCTTAAACTTATGATAAACCCTCTAAACCAAAAAATTAAACCCTTAAACTTATGATAAACCCTCTAAACCAAAAAATTAAAACCTTAAACTTACGATAAACCCTCTAAACCAAACAAAAAAATTAAAACCTTAAACTTATGATAAAGAAAAATAGTTTTTCTTAAATAAGATTAAATAAGATTAAATAAGATTAAATAAGATTAAATAGGATTAAATAAGATTAAATAAGATTAAATAAGATTAAATAAGATTAAATAGGATTAAATAAGATTAAATAAGATTAAATAAGATTAAATAAGATTAAATAAGAAAAAGGTTTTTTATCTTTCTATTTCTAGAAAAAAAAAAAAATCAAGTTAAAAATAACTCTAAACCTAAAGATTCTATAACAATAAAGATAGAGCTGTGAAGTATACCACAAATCTCGGAACATTGACCAAAAAAGTAATCTGACCTCTTTATAGGGTAAGATATACGCTAATCTGAATTATGGCATTTCGTGGTAGTGTTTACCACATCTAATGCAATAATGCAGCCAGCCGCCATCTACTAACTCGTCTACTCAAACATGGGTATCTGGGTTATCTGTACAGTGGGTAGGTTTATCTTCCAAAAGGCCTAGTAATATATCTTCCAAAAAGCCTAGTAATCTATCTTCCAAAAAGCCTAGTAATCTATCTTCCAAAAAGCCTAGAAATATATCTATAATAGAGGGATTCCATTTTATTTCTAGCGAGGAGAGAGCACATGAATAATCATATTCTGTTAGAATAAAGCAGTCAAATTCCTCATCGTCATCCAAAGTAAAATCAAGGTATATGTAACCTAAGTCTCCTTTATATCCTTCTAGAAACAAAGTTAAAGATGGATATGTAACCTCATCCATAAAATATAACAGTTTAAACAAAGGTAAGGCTATTAAAATAAAAATAAAAAAAAAAGCTTGAGCTATTGTTCTCTTAATCATGTTAAAAATTTTTCTAAACTTAAAGATTCTATAACAATAGGCATAGAGCTGTGAAGTATACCACAAATCTCTGAGCATTGACCATAAAAGTTACCTTCCCTATTTATTAGAACACTAATCTGATTTAGTCTACCCGGGTATGCATCACATTTTATTCCTAGCGAGGGGCATGCATAGGAATGAATTACATCACCCGAGCTTATAATAAATCTTACATGCGTAAGTTCAGGTAATAACACTCTATTGTCTACTTCCAACAACCTAATCTGCCCCCTTTCGAGATCAGATTCTTGTACAAGATAGGAGTCAAATTCTAATTCCTCACCATCATCGTTAGTAAAATCGGGGTATTGGTGACTTCAGTATCATTGATGTCCTTCTACAAACATAGTTAAAGAAGGGTCTGTAACCTCGTCCATTAAATATAACAGTTTAAACGAAGGAAATGCTATTAATATTAAAATAAAAGCAGGAGTTATTGTTCAAATAAGTTCTATTAGTGTTCCGTGATTAAGATATTTGTTGCTTATAGGGTATCTTTTACTAGTATTGTTTCTTATGAGAGAAACTATTACCCAAGCCACGGCAAATAGTATAATAACTAGATAAAACATGATATTATCATGTAATTCAACCAAAGCTTCCATTTGGGGACTGGCACTATCCTGAAAATATACACCTCAAGGTCGAGGTGCATCACATAATGCAGCTATACGTTTGAAAAGCTTCATTTTCCTTATTTCTTATAGCGATGTAATTATTACATAATAACATAATAACATAATAACTCGCGAGTTTAAGCCATAAAAATATTTTTCTTTCTTATTTCTTATTTCTTATTTATTATTTCTTATAATTATGTAATAATTTAATAATTACATTATTACAAAATAACTCGCGAGTTAAAGCCATAAAAATATATTTCTTATAGCGATGTGATTATGTAATAATTACATGTTTACATAGTAACATTATTACTCACAAGTTTAACCCATAAAAAAAATAAAAATTTTTTCTATTAAAAAAAATAAAAGTCTTACTGAATAGGTTAATAAGTATATTAAAAAGCAGACTTAAAAGTAAGAATAAAAAAAATTTTGTTTGATTATCTTTCTCTTCAAAGAACTTTTCTAAGTTTAAAAGTAAACTTATTGTTTTACACTTAAACTTTTTTTTTTCTATAATATGTCTAAATTAATATCACTATAAACTATAGCATATAATCACGTACTAAAAAATACCTTGTTACTTCAAAATAAAAAATTGTAAATTACAAGGGTTTTACAATTTTTCTTAGAAAAGCAATCTAAGCGATGTTACTCTATAAAGAAACTATTATGTATGAATTGCTAAGTATCATAAAGTTACTTTATAAGAAACAAAAGCTTTTTTGGGTAGAAGTTTCTCGCATAAATATTACTTTAATAATACTAAACTAGGATAAATTCTACTTATTAACGAAGTGAATTTAAGTATCTTAGTAACTTAAGGAAAAAACAGTCTAAATATTTTAATTATCATATTAAACATAATGAATTTATCATTGATATTATTTCTAATAGGTATTTTTGGTTTTTTTATTAAACAGAAAGAATATTATTTTGATGCTTATTTCTATTGAAATAATGTTATTATCAATAACCTTTTTAATATTACTTACTTCATTAAATTTTGACGATATATTAGGTCAAATATATTCTATATATCTCATCGCAATTGCAGGTGCAGAATCTGCAATAGGATTAGGTATATTAGTTGCATTTTACAGGTTAAGAGGAAGTGTAGCTATAGAATTTAAATAATGTACTTAACTTTAATTACATTACCTTTTATAGCTTCAATTATTTCTGGATTTTTTGGTAGAAAGATAGGTGTAAAAGGGTCACACTTCATAACATGTAGTTGTGTCATAATTACAACTATACTTTCTATACTGAGTTTTTTAGAAGTAGGTATTAATAATACATCAGTAAAGGTAAGTTTTTTTTTTTTTAATGTATAGACTCATAATCTATTAATGTATCATGAGGTTTTAATTTTTACTCTTGAACAGTACCAACGTTAATACCGGTTTTAATTGTTTCTTCTCTAGTACACTTATATTCGGTAGGGTATATGAGTCATGATTCTCACAATCAAATATTTTTTAGTGATTTAAGTTTTTTTTTTTTTTTTTTTTTATGATGATTATACTTGTAACATCTAATAATGCATAAAAAAAAAAAATTTTTTTTTTTTATTTTTTCAATCGCTTTTAAGCAAAAAAAAAAAAAGTGATCTAGCTATTTTATTTTATAGAGTTATAGCATGAGCTGTACCTTTTTTCTTTTTTCTTTCTATAGCTGATTTTTACATTTCTTTTTTTTTTTTCTAAGAATAATGAGCGTTTATTTTACCTTTTATGATTTAATGGAAAAATTGGAAAAATAATTTTTTTTTTTTTTATAATCACTGCCCTTATTTTATTTAAATACAATAATGCTTTTAATGTAATTATATTTTTATTTCATATTTGCAAACACTAGCTGTGGATTTTATCCAAAAACATTCTAAATACCCCTTTAACTATAAAATTTGTAGCCGCTCCGATTTATTATGCCTTATTTGGAGTAAATTAATTGTTTTTACAGTTTTTACATTAATCAAGGGTTTTCCTTTATTTTTATAATAAGTAAATATTATATTTATACTACAAAAGTTTTTATTTTATTTATATAACCCAAATACCTTTAGCTTATGCTAATAGCATATCTTATCAGTTATTTTATAAATTGATATCTAATTGTATTAGAGAATCTAAAGGAAAATCTCAAATATCTATAGTTAAAATAACTCTATATTTAGATATATTTAATCTAAATATAACTAATAAAATTAACATCTATAGCCTTTTTTTCAGGATAACTGTGTTTTTTGTAATGAAGTCTATACCTATTGTATTTATAGTTATTATATATGTTATATAATTTTTTTTTTTAAGTATGCTTTTATATGGCACCCTGCCCTCCTCCGTTAAAAGAAGGTACTCCTCCGTTAAAAGAAGGTACTCCTATGCTTATGTCGATACCTCTGTCAACTGCTGGTTCATTAGTTTTAGTTACTGCTATATGATCTTCAGTTAACAATTCTTAAATTGAGTCTTTAAGCCTTAATAGCCATATTATTATGTAAGAAAATAACCATGCATCTTTTTTTTTTTTTTTTACAAGCAGGGTGTAATTCTTTAATTAGTAATGAAAATATGGAAATATTTAATAATAAATTAATTTTTTTCCTAACATTTTAAAAAAAAAAAATTACTTCATAGAGTTAATATAGCCAAACAGATTTTTAATGACGTATTTTTCGTTAAAGATTATAGAGGTACTAATAGGATTGACAAGACATCTATGCTATATAAGAAATTTAATAGAGATAATGCCTGTATACTTATTTCTAGATAAGATTTAAATAGTAAAGATTTCTACCCTTCTTATTATAATAAGAATGAAGCTGTATATAGTATAAATTACTATATGAAAGCTAAATTTTCACTTCCTCAGGTTAGGATAGTAAAAAATTTAATTGTTTTTACTCAAAAAACCCCTTTAGACCAATCCACATATAAAGTCTGAAAGCTCTCTCACGGATATGACAGTTTTTTATTTAAGTTTAAGCAACATTTACCTCTTAAGAAAAATAAGAAAAATAAGAAAAATAAGAAAAAAAAATAAGAAAAATAAGAAAAATAAAAAAAAAGAAAAAATAAGAAAAATATTCTAGAGCCCCCCCTATAGGTGTATCAAAAATTACCAATACTAATCACCATTTTCAATAAAAAAAAAAAAAGAGGTTATAGATGCACTAAACACTTGCTTATCTAAAGAACAGTTATTTAGCTTGGAAGCTCATTATTAAGGAGTTTTTAGAGTTTTTGCATTACGCTAAGCTAGGTAATCAGAGTTTGGTGGGTGAGCATTATATTTCTGGGACAAAAATAGATCATTTGATTTCTACAAAAGGTATTTCTCACACTTATATAGAAAGTATAGAAAGTATAGAAAGTATAGAAAGTATAGAAAGAAAAACACCGGGAGATAAAGAACAGATGCATGAGGATACTTCACAGCCCTATGCCTATTGTTATAGAATATTTAAATTTAGAGATATTTTTAACTTGATTAAGAGAAATATAAAAAACTTATTGAAGAAAAACTATTTTTCTTTTTTCTTTTTTCTTTTTTCTTTTTTCTTTTTTCTTTTTTCTTTTTTCTTTTTTCTTTATCATAAGTTTAAGGTTTTAATTTTTTTTTTTATGGTTTATCTGGTTTATCTGGTTTATCTTATAGAAAAAAAAATTGGGTTTTGAGATAAAAATACTGGATGAATTACTAAAGGATAATCAAATTTTTATTAATTATTATTATTATTTGATTATGATGATGGCTCTGATTGAACGCTGATTGAACGCTGTCCAAAGGCTTGACACATGCTAATCATATTATTTTTTTTTTCAAAAAAAAAAAAAAAAATATAAAAAGTAAAGACCCACTAGTCAAGAGGTTAAGACGTAATGCTTTCACCATTAGATCTTGGGTTCAATTCCCAAGTGGGTTATTTTTTTTTTTTTTTTAGTCAAAACATTTTTAGTTTATATTGGTTTGGTTATATTAAGCTGCAGTTTTTACTGAGAAGTTATAACTATAGAATTTTAATATATAAATATTACACTAACATTAGGGCTATAATTAATTTACAAAAAGTATAATCTACAATTTATAGTGTAATAGGTAGCTTACCGAGTATTATCGTTAATTTATAGTTTAATTGATAGCTTATACGGTATAATCGTTAATTTATATTGTAATTTATAGCTTATATAAAAAAAATATACATTGTATTTTATTTAAAATTAAGTAGTTTAATTATTAATTATTAATTATTAATTATTAATTATTAATTATTTTATTAACCAAAAAACATAATATTATCGTGAAAGGTAGGGGGATATAGTTTAAGTGGTAAAACTGCGATTTTGCATATCGTTATTTTAGGATCGAGTCCTAATATCTCCATCTCACACTGAGCCAATGCATGTATTGTTTTGTAAAAATATATTATTTAATATCATAAGTAGTTATACAACGGTGCTGACATACGTAAGATGAAATAGATCTATAAAATATATAAAATATATATAAGTGATTATTTTTTCATTTTATTATGAGTATTATATTGTTTACGAGCCGTCTTAACTATGTGCACTTCTAGGTATGAAAAAAAAAAAAAAAAAAAATTTTTTTTTTTTGTACAGTAAAGCTTACTATATATCATTGATGTTAAACGAAATTAATAAATAATACATAAATTCGTTGATATAAAAGTGCTTCTTATACCTATTAGTGACAGACTAACAGACTTACAGACTAACAAAAAACCCCGTTAGTTGCGTATAATCAAAATAAAAAAAATTATATTTACGGAGTTTTTTATCTTTTTTCTTCTATTATCTTCTTTTTTCATATTTATATGTTTTAAGGAAAGATATCTAAGTTAACTGGGGGTTAATGGTTGGCAACCAAAAAAAAAAACAGCAAGTGATTTTATTTTTTATCGCGACCTATACTAAAGAGGCATCGGTATAGAGTTTTCGTTAAGCCTCGCTTACTTTAACATCATAAACTATAAAGAATAAAGAATAAAGAATAAAGAATTTAAACTATGAAGAATTTTGTTTTATTTTTAGGTAAGAGAATTACCATTGGATTATTATTATCCACATTATTATCTTGTGTCTTTGCTATAATATTCAGGTTTGCTTGGCTATCTTATGGTGTACCGCTTGTGGAATATGTATTATCTTATGAATATATTTCATATATCGCCATTTTAGCCCTATTTAAGTTTATCTTTGGAGTTTTTTTAGAATTTTTTTTAGGTGAAAAGTTTTTTATATCTATAGGAGAATTCATTAAAATTAACGATATTGCTCTTATGATGGACGATAATTCTAAAAACACTTCCGATAAACAAAGTTCTAGTAGTCCTTCTAATAAGGTATCAGAACCTCAAGGGAATAATGATAATTTAGGTAAAGAGGCTATGTTGAAATTATTTTGATCTATGGACGATAATTTAGAAAACCAGGATAAAATGATAAAAAGATTAGCTGATATTAAGGAAAAAAAGAAAATTATGTTTTTTTTTCAAGAAGGTGATCTAAGCTTAAGTGTTCCCTCTAGCATGTCTAGTAAGGAGACCCAAAAAATGGCAGCTGAAGTTGGAGTTATTGACAGATTACTTAATACTTATTTCGATGAATATAAAGAATTAAGTAAAAAAGATTCTGACTCTAATCACAACGCCTATAATATGTTGTGAGAGCCTCGTGTAAAAAAAAAAAATGATTCTTATAAAGAGTTATTTGATAAAGATTAATATTTTATTCTTACAATGCTAAAAATTTATTATTTACTAGGTTAATCTTATATACAAAGCTAAAAATTTATTATTCCCTAGGTTAATATTATATATATATTAAAAAAAAAAAACAAAAAAAAAAAAAAAAAAAAAAAAAAAAAAAAAAAAAAAAAAAAAGCTCGAGAAGCTCAACCTGGTAGAGCGGAACTCTGAAGATGTTTAGGTTATAAGTTCAAATCTTATCTTGAGCATTTTTATTATTAAAAAATAAGGATGGAATATGTAGACATGAATAGCTTAGGACTATTTTATTTATAAATCTTATCCGTTCAAGTCGGATTTTCCTTTTTTCCTTTCCTTTTTTCCTTAAAAAAAAAAAAAAAAATAAAATACTTAGCTAGGTTAATTATCCCTACACTTACAAGCTTAAACACACCTTTATCATTTTAATATTATATAATATTAAATCTATTTTTTTTTTTTTAGAAATAAATCTTTATTTATTTAATATATAGTAATATAATAATATTTATTAATAATATTTATGATTAATAATATTTATGATTAATAATATTTATATGATTAATATATATTTTTATTCATAATTTTTAGGGTTAATAATATTTATTATTCATAATTTTTAGGGTTAATAATATTTATGATTAATAATATTTATTATTCATAATTTTTTTTAGGGTTAATAATATTTATTATTTATATTTTTATAATAAAATTTAATTAAATAATAATATTAACATTTAATAATATTATTATTAAAAAAAAAAAAAAAAAATAATGTTTACATTTACTTTATAAGTAATAAACTGCCACATAAATCTATAAAGTAAAAAAAATTATTTCTTTTTAATAAATTAAAATAACTGTATTTAAACCTACTTTTACTGCTAGTTTATATATCTTTTGATAGAAAGAGATATAAATATGTTGTAGACTAATCGGCAAGTCATAAATTTTTGGTATTTTTACTTATTAGTATTCTAATCACTCCTACATATGGCTCTTTAAAGGTGGATATAGTTCAATAGTAGAGCGACTGTATGTGGGACAGTAAGTTTCCTGTTCAAATCAGGATATCCACCCTGGCTAGTTATTTTAAAATTATTATTGCTTTCAAATGTAGTAAATAAAAGAGATAAATACACAGCTTTTTATATACTAGAAAAAACTAGAAAAAACTAGAAAAAACTAGAAAAAACTAGAAAAATTATTTTTTGAGGTATTGGTATTATATAGGCTAAAAATAATTTAAATAATATTTATACTATATTATTATTATTACTTTAGTCGATGTTTATAGTATAATTAGTTAGTTATACATTGTTATTTTAACTCTAATAATAATAACTAAATTAGTATCTATAATAGCTTATATAGTTTTTACTATGTATTTAGTATAAACTATTTAGACTATTAGGATTTATTTTTAATTATTTTCCAATTAAGTAACGATAATTACTCTAAACCTTATATTATTATATTTATATCTTTTGTCACTTTATGTGTATGTTTTTAATATAATAAGAGTTATAAGTTAAATATGACAAACCTTATTTTTAGTATAAATTATTATAAATTATCTTTAATATATTATCACTTTCATGGTAATGTATTTAATTAGATATTATTTATTAGACATGTTAAATAGACATCTTTATGGTTTAGTTACTTTTAGTTTCCTTATTTCCAATATTATCATAGAAAAATTTATATATAATGTTGTAGTTACAATAATTTATTATATAATGGCTATAAATTTTTTACATGTAATAATTTTATTTCTTTTCCATTTGTAAAAAAAAAGAAAAAAAAAAAAAACCTATGATATTAAAAAGTTAAATTTATGTAATATGTTTGATATTTACATTTCATCCTTTTATAAAAAAAAAAAAAATTGTTGTCAGTCATCTTTTGCTTTATCACGTCCAGTTTACCTTTAGTCATCTATACAAGTAAATTAAACATAAAAGACTGCATTGCTTTATATGTATTTTTTTTTTTTTTCGTAGAAAACGAGAAAACGATTTATAATTATCTCTTCCACCAGGAGGTTTTAGGAATTTACTTATTAGTAAATTAAACTTTACTAAGTCAAAAAGCATATAATGAACTTATCTTATAATACTATAAAGACGAATATATGGATAATCCTTATATAATTAAAGCTAAACACTTCTAAACATATTCTAAAAGATGTCTAATTTATTTTTTATCTCTAGTCTAAAAGATGTCTAATTTATTTTTTATCTCTAGTCTAAAAGATGTCTAATTTATTTTTTATCTCTAGTCTAAAAGATGTCTAATTTATTTTTTATCTCTAGTCTAAAAGATGTCTAATATATTTTTTATCTCTAGTCTAAAATAGATAACCAACATTTTTTTTTTATAGTCTTATTTAAAATCTACGTTTACTCTAAATATATAATTATTCTATTCACAAGTTACTTTAAGATAAATCTAATCAAGTAAAATATAGCTACAGAACTCATAAAAAGATCTTTTACCAATACGAAGGATTAATAGCTTATCAAAGGCAAAAATATAAAGAAGATGAGATAACTAGAAATTTAATGTTAAACTATTTTGAAACCTCTCTAAATAGAGGTTTCACATTTAATTCTCAATCAAAGAATGACAGTGTAACTTCAACTGCATTAAATACGGTTGCTTTTTATATTTTACAATAAAATCCATTTTTCCTGATTTTAACGATGGAAGATAAAACTCTAGTAGGTGATAGTTTATTGGATTTAATTTAAATAGCTAGTAGGTGATAGTTTATAGGATTTAATTTAAATAGCTAGTAGGTGATAGTTTATTGGATTTAATTTAAATAGCTAATTAAAACTCTAAAAAAAAAAATATATTTAAATAATTTTTATAAAATAAATTATAATTAAGTAATAAATCAAGTATTATATTTTTATATAGAAAAAAAAAATTATTTAATATAGGAAAGTATATCCTGATTTGAACAGGAAACTTACTGTGGCACACGTAGTCGCTCTACCTATTTAACTTTATCCACCTTTAAAAAGCCTTATGTTGGAGTGATTCGAACACTCATAAGTAAATACCAAAAATTTATGACTTGCCGATTAGTCTACAACATATTATTATAATTTAAATAAATCTTAATTTTTAATTTAAGTTTAAGTTTTAATTTAAGTTTTAATTTTAGTTTTAATTTAAGTTTAAATTTAAGTTTAAATTTAAGTTTAAATTTAAGTTTTAATTTAAGTTTAAATTTAAGTTTTAATTTAAGTTTAAATTTAAGTTTAAATTTAAGTTTTAATTTAAGTTTTAATTTAAGGTTTAATTTAAGTTTAAATTTAAGTTTAAATTTAAGTTTTAATTTAAGTTTTAATTTAAGTTTTAATTTAAGGTTTAATTTTAGTTTAAATTTAAGTTTAAATTTAAGTTTAAATTTAAGTTTAAATTTAAGTTTAAATTTAAGTTTAAATTTAAGTTTAAAAATAATACTTGTGATTTAAAAATGTATTTTTTGTAATATACTTGATTACATTGCTGGTAGAAAAAAATTACATATTTAAACATATTAAACATGTTTAATAGTTTTAAATTGTAAAAAAAATTTATCCTATTTATACTATACAATGTGTTTAATACCTTTAGTAACGTAACTAGTAAAAATTTAGCTGTGATTTTTTTTTTCTTGCCGTAATACTAGGCTTAAAAGTAATAGGCTTATAATAATACTTACCCGCTTGTCTAGAAAAAAAAATGAAGTATATTTTTTCTAGTCTACTTATAAGAGGTTATACATTTTGCGTATTTGTTTATATTAATGGTAAGTGTGAGCTTATATAAATAGTATAGCTCTCTATACAATAATATGTTTTTTAAGTGTAAATATCATTGCTATGTAAAGGATAATTTACTTTTTAAATTATACCATATTACATATTAGGTCATACATTTTTAATAGTCAAATAATAAAATTAATTATTATTACTTTTATATATTGAAGATCTGTATCTATGTTTTACAAAACATTGGGTAATATTAACAGCGTAATTTATCTATACCATGTTCATATTTAATCTTTACCTCTAAGTATAAATACCGTACACAGGTTAAAAATATTTATCTTATTTGCTTTCATTTAAATAATATTATATTATATTTTTCATGTATAGGTAACAAGATTCGAACTTGTACGGATTGAATCCATTCCATCCTAAGTGGAAACTGTCTACCAATTTCAGCATACCTATCAAAAATAATATTAAAAATAAATGCTCGAGATAAGATTTGAACTTATAACCTAAACATATTCAGAGTTCCACTCTATCAGGTTGAGCTTATCGAGCTTTTTTTTTTATTTTAGGTAACTAAAAAAAATAAAAATTAAATTAACAAACCACTAACCCTAATCTTTCTCATATAAATAATTCTAAAAGTCCGTACTATTTTTTCCCTATATTAATATTAAGATAACCCCCCCCCTATCTAACTAGCCACCTTATCTTTAAAAACTAACTATTAACCTACGTAAATAGTTTTTAGTCTTATAATAATTAACACAATAAAATGTTATTATTATGTTTTAATTATAAACCTGTATAAAGTAGCTTATAATAAGTAACACAATAAAATGTTATTTTTGTGTTTTAATTATAAACCTGTATATAGTAGCTTATAAAAAGTAACACAATAAAATGTTATTATTTTGTTTTAATTATAAACCTGTATAGAGTAGCTTATAAAAATAATCTAAAAAAGTTTTTATTTTTTTTTTTACTATAAGTATAAACTATAAGTATAAACTATAAGTATAAACTATAAGTATAAACTATAGGTATAAACTATAAGTATAAACTAAAAGTATAAACTAAAAGTATAAACTATAAGTATAAACTATAGGTATAAACTATAAGTATAAACTAAAAGTATAAACTAAAAGTATAAACTATAAGTATAAACTATAAAAATTTTTATAGACATACATGAAATAAGTTACAAACAGTGGGTAAATAATTAATGTAGGTCAAGCCCATCCTTAATGTAAGAACACGATAAAACTACAAACACTTGGGCTTGAATAAAAGCAATTCCTAATTCTAATCCTGAAAATGCTATTATAAAAGCCAACGGAAATATTCCCAAGAAAAAGAATATAAATCCTGAATTCATAATATTATATGTGAATCCGCTAAGAATGTTAAGAAGCATATGACCTGACAGAATATTTGCTGCCAATCTTAACCCTAATGACACATTTCTTGCCAGATATGATATAAATTCTATTAGCACTAGTAAAGGTAACAGAGCTAACGGACAACCAGCTGGTACAAATAAGGAAAAAAATTTTAATCCATGTTTGCTAAAACCCAGTATAGTTGCACCTAAGACCACTGTAAAACTTAAAAAAAAAGTCAAAATAAAGTGGCTTGTACTTGCAAAGCTATAAGGTACCATACCAATAAGATTATTAATTAAGATAAATATAAATAATACATAAATAAATGGAAAATATAATTGCCCGTTTTTTTCGTTTATTTGCCCTACAACTATGCTATGCACTGTAGCATATATAGTTTCTTGGCTTAAAGATCATGCATTGGGTATTATTTTCCCGTTGTTTTTAGATAAAATGCTTAGCATTAGTATAAGGTAACCTGCTATTGTTAAATAAAAGCTAATGTTTGTTAAGGAAAATGATAAATTACCTAAAACTGGAGCATGTAAACTTAAGAGATTTCTCACTTCAAATTGGTCTAAAGGACTTGATACATTTAAAAAAGTATTCATAATAGATATGTGTTTCCGTATATATTAATCTTATTTATAAGTATAATTATAAAACTTTATACAGCTTTATAATTTGCTAATAAAAACACGTGTTGCAAATAAACGAAGAAAACCAGGTAAAATATATTTAGAAAAAATGTATATTAAAATTACAAAAAAAATGAATGAAAACATTACTATATTTATAAAAAAAGAAAGGAACTAATTGAGGCATAGTACAATAATAATAATTATGCTTTTTGTGAAAAACAAAAGACTTAATAATGAAAATAAGAGATTTTCATGCTAATAATCTACTATCTCAATAATACTATCTCAATAATACTATCTCAACAATACTATCTCAATAATACTATCTCAACAATACTATCTCAATAATACTATCTCAACAATACTATCTCAATAATACTATCTAAAAGATATTTAGTTTTATTTAAGCATTAGTAAAAAAAAAAATTCTATTCCTAATAGTATTAGGATTAAATGTTGATTATACTAATTATTTTTAATGAAAAATAATAATTACTATGTATATTAATAATATGTTTTCTTTTTGATGAAAAAAAAATATATACGGCTATAGGTTAAGGGTAGAACGTACGTATTCCAAACGATGTGTATCGATTAAAATACGATTGGCCGTATATTTAATTAACCTTTGTGTAAAAAAAAATCTCTTAAATTAAAATTAAAAACAATTTCTTTTTTTTTTACTATATTAATACTATTCTAAATTTAGAGTCAATAACTTAATTGGTAAAGGACCTTCTTGTCAAGGAGGGAGATATCGGATCGTAGCCGGTTTGACTCGTAGATATTTATTAAAAAAAATTGTAAAAACAATAACCTTAAGGAAAAGTCGCTAGAGGTAAAGCAAGATATTTGCTAAATATTGTGTTTATGCACTTAGATGTTCGAATCATCTCTTTTCCGATTTACTTTATTGTTAAAACTAGTGTTTTTATTTTTAAATTAAGAGTATAGTTTAATTGGCAAAATAGGAAGCTTCAAACTTCTAATTCTCAGTTCAAGTCTGAGTGCTCTTGCTTTTTTCTTTATGATTTTAAACCTAAAGTAATACGGTTTCCTTAACTTAATAGGTAAAGTGTGCTTTTGATAAGAGCATGTTCGATGTTCAAGTCATCGAGGAATCAGTTTCCATTACACATATATATAGATATAGATTTTATATTTTATATTTTATATATATATATATTTTATATTTTATATTTTATATATATATATTTTATATTTTATATTTTATAGATATAGATTTTATATTTTATATTTTATATATATATTATTATATTTTATATTTTATATATATATATTTATATTATATTTTATATTTTATATATATATATTTTTATATTTTTATTTTTATATTATATATTTTTTTTTTTATATTTTATATTTTAAAGAGAATTGGCTGAGTGGTTTATAGCGGTAAGCTTGAAACTTATTTGGTTTAATAGACCACATCCGTTCGAATCGGATATTCTCTGTAATATAAATATTTATTATTAGTGGTGATAAACACTAAAAAATATAAACTAGTTTATATTGTAATATAGTTAATAATATAAATACCTAGTTGCCTAATGGTAGAGCATAAAACTCCTAATATTAAAGTCTAAGTTCAAACCTTAGGAAGGTAAAAGATTATAATTTATATACGATTTTATAATTATAAATAATTTGCAGGTTAGGGCTGGGCTGGTTAAGCGCCTCATTTGGGTTGAGGATTACCTATGTTCGAATCATAGTAACCTGATTTTTACTATCAAAGTATCTTATTGTTATTATTATGTATAATTAAATTATTTTTAAGCCTTTATAGCTCAAAGGTAGAGCGGAATACTGTTAATATTTTGGTATATGTTCAATTCATATTAAGGGCTGAATAATAGATATCGTGTTTTATCTTTTTATAATAAAAAATGAGATACAGTAGAAAAAGATATGTAAGTAAATTAAACTTTAAACTTCTAAAAAGAAATATATATAATAACTTTATAAGTGCAGCGCTAAAATTTTACCTTTAAAGAAACAATAAGGTTAAATTTAAGCCGATTACATAATAATGTATGGTTAAATTAATATATATTATAGACATTTGTAAAAAAAAAAATTTTTTTTTCACTGGATCTATTTCTTAATTATAATCACATTTTTTATCATTGAGTTTGATAATGCCTTTTATTAAATGCAGTGTAAAGGCTTAATACATACTAATTATACATTATTAAAAAAAAGCTTTATATAATATTATAATTATTAATAATACATACCAGATAATAAGGAAGGTTCCATTTGTTGGTATGATGGGTTGAGCTGTAAACTCAATAGCTTAGGCTGTCGAAGGTTCGAGTCCTTTTCTTCCTATAGTATTAACGCTAAATAAATAAAAGTTGTCCGGGTAATTGGGGTATTTGTAACTGAACGATCACTCATCTACTTCTAGAAACAGAGTTAAGGATGGATCTGGATATTAAACATGTCCACTGAATATAAGAGTTTAAACGAAGGAAATGCTATAGATCTACAAAGATAAGTAGGAGTTTTTATTAAAATAAGTTTTTTTTACTGTTCCGTGATTAAGATATTTGTTGCTTACAGGGGATCTTTTACTTTATTATTTCCTATAAGAGATACTATTATTATAGCAACGGCAAATAGTAAATTAACTAGATAAAACATGATATTATCATGTAATTCAACCAAGGCTTCCATTTAGGACAGGCACTGTCCTGAAAATATACACCTAAAGGTCAAGGTGCATCACATAATGCAGTTATATGTTTGAAAAGATTAACTTTTCCTTATAAAAAAAAATAAAAAAAAAAAAAAAAAAAAAAAAAAAAAAAAAAAAAAAAAAAAAAAAAAAAAAAAAAAAAAAAAAAAAAAAAAAAAAAAATAAAAAAAAATAAAAAAAAAATAAAAAAAAATTTTTTTTTGATTATCTTTCTCTTCAAAGAACTTTTCTAAGTTTAAAAGTAAACTTATTGTTTTACACTTAAACTTTTTTTTTCTATAATATGTCTAAAATAATACCATTATAAACTATAGCATATAATCACGTATTAAAAAATACCTTGTTACTTCAAAATAAAAAATTGTAAATTACAAGGGTTTTACAATTTTTCTTAGAAAAGCAATCTAAGTGATGTTACTCTATTAAGAAACTATTATGTATGAATTGCTAAGTATCATAAAGTTACTTTATAAGAAACAAAAGCTTTTTTGGGTAGAAGTTTCTCGCATAAATATTACTTTAATAATACTAAACTAGGATAAATTCTACTTATTAACGAAGTGAATTTAAGTATCTTAGTAACTTAAGGAAAAAACAGTCTAAATATTTTAATTATCATATTAAACATAATGAATTTATCATTGATATTATTTCTAATAGGTATTTTTGGTTTTGTATTAAACAGAAAGAATATTATTTTGATGCTTATTTCTATTGAAATAATGTTATTATCAATAACCTTTTTAATATTACTTACTTCATTAAATTTTGACGATATATTAGGTCAAATATATTCTATATATCTCATCGCAATTGCAGGTGCAGAATCTGCAATAGGATTAGGTATATTAGTCGCATTTTATAGGTTAAGAGGAAGTGTAGCTATAGAATTTAAATAATGTACTTAACTTTAATTACATTACCTTTTATAGCTTCAATTATTTCTGGATTTTTTGGTAGAAAGATAGGTGTAAAAGGGTCACACTTCATAACATGTAGTTGTGTCATAATTACAACTATACTTTCTATACTGAGTTTTATAGAAGTAGGTATTAATAATACATCAGTAAAGGTAAGTTTTTTTAAATGAATAGACTCAGAAACTATTAATGTAGCATGAGGTTTTAATTTTGACTCTTTAACAGTATCTATGTTAATACCGGTTTTAATTGTTTCTTCTCTAGTACACTTATATTCTATAGGGTATATGAGTCATGATCCTCACAATCAAAGATTTTTTAGTTATCTAAGTTTATTCACATTTATGATGATTATACTTGTAACATCTAATAATTATTTGTTAATGTTTGTAGGTTGAGAAGGAGTTGGGGTATGTTCTTATTTATTAGTTAGTTTTTTTGATACAAGAATACCAGCAAATCAAAGTTCTTTATCTGCATTTTTAACTAATAGAGTAGGAGATTGTTTTTTAACTATAGGTTTGTTTGCTATTTTATGATCATTTGGTAATTTAGATTACTCTACTGTATTTTCTATATCACCTTTAATGTCAAATGATGTAATAACTTTAGTAGGGATATGTTTATTAATAGGTGCAATGGCTAAAAGTTCACAAATTGGTCTTCATGTATGACTACCTATGGCGATGGAAGGACCTACACCTGTTTCCGCCTTAATAC
>JACWNB010000062.1:0-37500 GCA_016165855.1 Pseudocercospora ulei | reverse complement strand
AGATGACATACATTTACTAATCCCAGTGATTTGAATGGTAGTGAGTGTGATTTCTCTTCATCCCATACAATAATTGACAAAAAAGTTTGATTATGTAATGAATGTTAGGCTATAATTTTCGAGGACTGCTACGATGGCGAAGAATAATGTGATGCTTACCCGGGTAGACTAAATCATTTTAGTGTATTAATAAATAGGGAAGGGAGCTTCTTTGGTCAATGTTCCAAGATTTGTGGAAAACTTCACAGCTATATGCCCATTATTATAGAATCTTTAGATTTAGATATTTTTATACCTCATTAAAAAAAAACTTTTTCTTAGTGAAGAAAAACAATCATTATTAATTAGAAGGATTTAATCTTTTGGTTTTGCAACACTTATTGTCTAGAGCTAGAGCTTACACTAGTTTAGAGTTAGCTATATGTAGTACACCTAAACCGCATGCATTTGGTAGTCTACCTTTATAAAAAAAAAGTGCACTTACTTTAGTTAATACAGTATTCGTAATAGCCGTTGTACGGGTAGCATTTTTTTTTGTAAGATGATGTTCTTTTTTTACTTGGTTGCTACACCATAACAGGGGGAAACCTTTGAAGTCATCGAAAGGGTTAGAGTCCAATTGGCAAACAACTACAGGCAAACAAGTAATAAATTTATTATTAATAACAAAGGCTAAAGTATTATTATGTAATAATGTAAAAAAAGATTAACTTTTATAAAAACATAACACGTAGTACAATATAAAAAAAAAATGTAAACTATATACTTTTTTCTATTTTCCATAACTATACACTATTATTTTATATCAATACTACTAATAAAAGAAAATGATAACATTATAGATAATATGGTTTAGAAAAAATTAAAAGTAATAATTAATAATGATAGGAGTAAAAAGTATATTTTTTCAAAAAAGCATACATTAGGTAAACATCACTATAATACAGTAAAAATTAGGTTTAATATTAGAAAAAAAAAACGAACAAAAATTGTTTTGAGTGAGCTAGCTTGGATATTAACATACATGATCAGTTGTTTATAATGCCTATAAGTGTACAATCTAGTGTTTACATGTTTATATTTTATACTTGTTATAGGAATATTGTCATAGCGGTAACTACAAAGTAAGTATAATTACATTACTGTATATACTGTTGGATATATTATTTGCAGGTATGTGATTAGATAACTAGTGTATTGGTTAATACATCATGTTGATAGAATTTTTATAATAAAGGAGTTGTCTAATTTATTTTTTCATTATTTAAATTATATTTTAGCTATACTTATTGTCATTGTTGTAAACATCGTCATATTAAGTTATAGTTAATGGTTAATAACATTTACGGAAAAGTAATTTGTGTAAATGTATCTTTTTATGATAGAGTTATTTTGCAGAATATTATAGTTATATATCAATTAATTAACATGTTAATTAAGTGATGTTATAAACCCCTGATATATGTTTGAGTATATATGTTTATTCGACACAACTTAATATGTTATAGTGTGTTCTTATAATGTATATCCTTAGTTAAATTACTAGGTTTATTCTGATTATATGAGTTTATCTCCATGAATATCTATGTTAGTTAGGGTAAAGTATATAAATTATGTGTAACAGTGAATAGTAATTTACACTTAAGTAATATAAAATAAAGTATTACCTAACTACCTCAACAAGGCTTGTTGGAATAACCCTTATAGCTTTTGTAATTTCCTCCTCTGGTGTAAAAAATGCTCTTTCTGGGGTAGGCCCTTTAATGGATAAAAGTTGCTTTAGCTCTTTTTCTGCAGCGTATAGTTGCCCCCCACCCCCTATAATATTTAATATTTAATATTTAATATTTAATATTTAATATTTAATATTTAATATTTAATATTAGCTTAGAAATCTTGCTTTTAAATTCCAATTGTTCTTCTGTAAATCCGTCCATCAAATACTGTATTCTAAATAATGTATATTCTATAGAAAAATAATGTATATTCTATAGAAAAATAATGTATATTCTATAGAAAAATAATCTAAAACTATAATGAATAAACACAATACTAGAATGAAAATTAAAATAAGTCTAATCTTACTTCAAAAAAGAGAGTAAATGATATGTGTACTTACATAAGTAGCTTTTTTTTTTTATATAAATGCAAGTCAATTAAAGTGTTTTCCAATAAACTTATTGAAGGCACTATAATTAAAAAATGTGAAAAATATAGAATTGTACTTATTTGACCAAATTCTATAAATGGAGATTCTACATGTTTAGCACCTAATAGCATTAAAACTAAAAAGTTAGCTACGAAAATGAAAAATGCTATTTTACTTAAGGGCCTGAATTGTAACCCTCTACTTCTACCTAAATCTGTAAACGGCATAATCATTATGATTAATATTGCGGAAAACATAGCTATAACACCTAGTAATTTGTTAGGTATAGACCTTAATATAGCGTAGAACGGTAAAAGATATCATTCAGGCACAATAGCTGGTGGTGTTTGCATAGGGTTAGCCATTACATAATTTTCGCTATCACCTAAAACGTTAGGCATAAAAAATACGAAAATTGATAATACTACAATAAAAAAAAAATAGTTATTAAATCTTTGAATATAAAATAAGGGGCAAAAGGAAGTCTATCATATATTACCTGAAACTCCTAAAGGGTTACCAGAACCTGCGCTATCATGTAATGCTATTAAATGCATTAGAGCTAGTGCAGCTAGTACAAATGGAAGAACAAAAAATGTAAGGCAAAAAAACCTGTTTAATGTTGCATTATTAACAGAAAATCCTCCTCAAATAAATTCAACTATATCTTGTCCTACTCAAGGTATAGCACTCATTAAATTAGTTATAACTGTAGCTCCTCATAAGGACATTTGACCGTAAGGTAAAACATACAAACTTATTTCATAAAATGAAACAGGAATAACTTTTAATTCGTTTATTCCATTAACCATTTATATGGCTAAAAGTGTCGACTGTGCATTAAGCAGCATTTCAGCCACCCATCAGTGACCCAGTCTGTCGCGATCATTTAGATAACCGACGATCTTAAATATAATATAAAAATCATGTCTAATACTCTTTCTAAATATAGTGATTAAATCATCAATATTTAATCTATTAAACCCCTGACATCATAATGATTAAATCTCTTTTGCCACTGACGTCATTATGATTAAATCTCTTTTGCCACTGACGTCATTATGATTAAATCTCTTTTGCCACTGACGTCATTATGACTTAATCAAGTTTGCCATTGACGTCATTATGATTAAATCTCTTTTGCCACTGACGTCATTATGACTTAATCAAGTTTGCCATTGACGTCATTATGATTAGATGACGTAATATAGAATCATCTAGAAGATCTGTATTTGTAATCTCACTGTAATATATATACTCATCATTCTTGAAAAAAAAAAATTTTTCTTCCTTAACCCTCTCACCTCTTATTTAACAAAATATCCTTAGTGAACACACTTCACTTCAATATGGATACTCCAATCCCAAATTACCTCTCTTCAGCTGTTCTACAAAAAGCAAAAGAAAACATTAAGAATCCACCTGCTGGAACCCCATATGAACATCAAGTAGGGACTTGGATGGCCACTCTTTTGAAAAATGTCTTCACCGGCGATCCTTGGGCAATCACACCTGAAAGAAGGGATCCTCACACAGGAAAAAAGCCGGACTTTATCATCGAAAAGCTCTGCAGCACAGAATTTGTTCTCCACCTTGTGTGTGAGATAAAAAAGCATAAAGGAGATGGTTTGGAGCAAGCCCTCAACCAAGCTATTAAAGACATCCATCAAACTATAGACGACAAAGGGTACAACACCAGTGGCGAATTCGAAGTATTTGTCATTGTCCAGCGAGGACTTGAAATAGGATTTTTTGAGTATCACAACGACGAAAGCAATCTGGATGAAGAAGGAATCTCTCATTTTAGAGGTTGCGTGTCTTTAACTCAAGATCAACCTACTGGGATTGCAGTGGTACCTCATACAACCTCAGGTTTGGAGAAGTTGATGCATAATGATCAAAGATTGATGAGTGTGAAGGACCAGGAGTTGCAAGAGATCAGGAAGGATGCAAAGGCTTATACAATGCCTTGCATCTTCAAAATTGATGTGCACGAAAATGAGATAAATATGATGATGCATCATATCCTCACTTCTAGTGCAAGATCTTCCTGTTAGGAAGGAGATATCTATCTTGTTTGAGTTTAACGTAAAAGATGGCAAATGACTTCTGATTAATAGTAGGGTAAATAGCAATATATGCAGTATCTTAAATATAAACCCACTGTTTTTATATTATATTCTTTAATCGTTTTCACTGACATTGCCAAAAAAGTATTTATCTTTCTCAATAACCCCGTCAGGTTATTCCACTTTATTCTTATTTTCTTCTAAAAGTTACATAAGAATTAATACTTGTGGGACTATAACATAATACAACTATTTATATGTAACTACCGTATTTAACAATAAAACGTCTTTTAAGCAACTTACTCTCACTTTTTAATGCTCTATGTATAGTTCTAATACTACAATTTAAAATAACACTAGCTTCTGTTATAGAAGAATATTCACCATAAACTGTATAATCATTATTATATAATACTATGGGTTTAGAAGATTTTTTCAAGTTAAGTAGAGATTCTTCAGAAAAAACTCTAGGTAATCTATTATGAGCTGATTTTCTTAATTTATCTTTTGTACTCTCACTTAAAGATTTCCCCCTGTTTAAATTACCTATCATTAACCTACTCTCTTCACTGTAAATACTTTTCATTTTAATACGACTTATTTCTGTATGTTTATAACCAAATGTGTTACCTGCTTCGGTCAATATATTGTAATTAGGTAATAATGATTTTAAGTAAAAGTCTTCTAAATCTAATAATCTCTTATTATTTTCCTTTGTAACTATTTCAGGAAACTCTTCTAGTATTATAAATGAAAAATTTTCTAGTTTGTATTTTCTTACGGATAGCTTTACTATCTTGCTACCGTTTAATCCTATTAGATGATTATAAAATCTTGAATATATTTTATTAGTGCTTGCAGAACCTATGTAATAATCTAAAGTAATTAGATTAAGTATAAGATATATACAGCTTTTATTTACTGAATACATTTTTATTCTTTCCTTAGTTTCTTTTAAATTTAAATCTTCATAAGATATTACTGGTTTTAATTGCTTATTTTTAAAAAAATTATTAAGTATAAGAGAATTACATATTCCATTATTAGTAGAGTAAGGTCTTACTTGTTTAAACTTGCTAAATCTCTGGTTTATACCTCTATTGTTGTATTTATGTCATTTTGGGCTATGTTGGTAACCCAGAAAGGCAGTAGCCATCATTAAAACTAATATAATAGTACCTATTACTCAAACTAATGTTCTAGGTGCTTTATAAGATCCGTAATATAAACCTCTTCCTACGTGTAAATAAACTAAGAAGAAAAATGCTGAAGCAGTATTAGAATGTAAGTAACGTATAAGTCATCCGTTGTTAACATCTCTCATAATATGCTCTACAGAGTTAAATGCTTCTAATACACTAGGATTATAGTGCATGGCTAGAGTAACACCTGTTACAATTTGTATAACTAAACAAAATCCAAGTAAGGATCCAAAGTTTCACAGGTAACTTATATTAGAAGGTTGAGGCGAATCAATTAAGTATCCGTTAATTAAGCTAAATAAAGGGTGACTTTTTAAAATTCTCATATGATAAATTTTTTTTTTTCATTCCACATAACATAATATTTTTTTTATAATGTAATAAATATATAAATATATTTAGATAAATATATTTAGATAAATATATTTAGATATCTAAATATAATTATTACTAGACTAGTAAGAAAAAAAAAATCGAAGTTTAAAAAACTTCAATTATCAAATGTATAGTCTAAATTATTATAAGAATAAATATGATCTTTTTTGTGAAATACATTTATGCCATTTAAGCTCTAAACCTGATATAATTAGTTATAACTATATCATATTAAATACATAATAAATAAAACGTATATTAAATATTAAAAAAGCAGTAGAAATAATTAGTAATAAAATTACATTTTAATAAATAAAATAATTTTATTATGATTGTATCTAAACGAAAAATGTTTACTAATTATAAATAAACAGGTAATAAAGGTTTTCTCTACTTTTATCTGGGAAATTTTTGCTAACATTTTATATTATATATTATAGATTGCGTATGATTAATTTCCACTATAAATAGAGAATAGAGAATAGAAAATAGAGAATAGAAAATAGAGAATAGAAAATAGAAAAAAAAAAGATAATTTTTTTATGTATAACTATACTTATTTTTAATTTATTATTGTATAAATTATATGAAATCGCATATGATGGATAAAACTTTTTGCTGTAAAGTAGTTAATAAGTAGTTTAGACAATGCTAAATGATACCCATAATAAGGCCAATAGATAAACTATTATTATTAGTAACTAGTTTTGAAATTATCACATTAATAATAGTTTTTATTACTAAAAATAGTGTTATTATTAATATATTTTAATCTTGCTTAAATATTAATAATATATAATATTATATTAGCAAATATATATTTTTAATATTATATTATTAACAAGTGTTTAAGAAAATTTAGTTTAAAATATTATATGGATTAAAAAAAAAATTCTGTACTAATATTTCTTTTAAGAGAAATTCTTCACCATTTTCTCTCTAAAATCTCTCTCTAAAAAAAGATTTTTTATAAAATAGACAAAACCTACAAATATTATATTTAAATAAGAGTTCTATTTAACGTTACCACGAATTTTTTTTTTTTTATGTAATATAATATAATATATAAAGTTAACATTATTTAACATAATAGACTTGTCTGCTGTCTATAGATAGTGCATTCTTACCTACCTCAAAGACAAAACCTAAAGTCAAGACTAAGAAAAATACTAACATAACAATTAAACCAAATATTCCATTAACATAAGCACTTACTACATAAGGATATACTAGAAGTATTTCTAGGTCAAATAATAAAAATAAAAGGGCAAAAATAAAAAACGAAATACTGAACTCACTTCTGTTTTGTCCTAAAAATGAATGGAAACCACATTCAAAAGCACTGTCTTTTTCATCATATGGATTATGAGGGGCTAAAATTAAATTTAATGCTAATAAAATTAAAGCTAATATAGGTACAAATATAAGAAAAAAAGTTGGACTTGTCATTTAATTTCCAAAAAAAATTACAGTTATAATGCTAACTATACTAAATCATTCTTCTGGCATATATATGAACAATGACAGAAGAAGTGTCAATATCGCTACACTAGTACTTAAGGAGCTATTAATTATAATATTATGAGATTTAATTCTTATTGTTTCTAGCTTATTGTTAATACTATGTATTGTTATTGTTATGTTTGTGTTCTCAAGTTTAGGGTTATTAACATAGTCATTTTTATAGAAGAATATTTGTTTTATAACGTTTAAGTAATAACCTGCACCTATAACACTAGTAATAATAGAAATTAAAGCCATAAATACGTAACCGCTATCGATAGCAGCACTTAATATCATCTGTTTGGCAAAAAATCCTATTATAGGAGGAATACCTACAAATGAAAATAAAGTAATTGCTAAACTTAAAGCCAAAAAGGGATTTACATAAAAATATCCTTTTATTTGATTTATTAACTGTACTGGTGAATAATTATCACTAGTTAATCCCTCTTGTGATACAAATTTATTATCATTATAAACGTATAAATAAAGAGAAAAACCTATAGTAATCAATATAATAAAGGCATTTAAATTTGAAAGACTATATTGTAAGAGATAGAATATGTAAGACTGAATAGACTCAGTAGAATTTATCGATAAAGCAAGTAATATAAACCCAACATGGCTTATAGTACTATAAGCGAACAATCTTTTAATTCTAAACTGTGTAAGACCTAATACAGACCCTACAACTAAGGAGAATAAACTACTTAGGATTAATATAGTTTTTATATTGAAAAAAGAAACTGTATAATCTGTATAATGAACTATTTCCAAGAAAAAGGCAAAAAGAGATATTTTTGCTATAATAGCCACATAAGTGGTAACAATAGTAGGTATCCCATCATAGACATCTGGAGATCAAAAATGAAAAGGAGCTGCACTTACTTTAAATAAGAAACCTGTAAACATAATAATTAGAGATAAGTTAAAATAATGTGGTTGATACATAAGCATTACAGGTCAGTTTTTTATTTCACTTATATTACTTATTGTATAGATATTATCTAAATTAGTAGTACCAGAGTTTATATATAATAAGGCTGATCCTAGTAAAATAAAACATGATGATAACCCCCCTAATAAAAAGTAAGTTAGACCACTAGAAGTAGCTGATTCTGAGTCTCTATATAGTGTAGATAAAATATAAAGTCCATAGCTTTGTAATTCTATGGATAGGAATACAGAAATTAAGTCAGCTGAACTTATTAAAAAAATACCCCCACATATAATAAATACTATAATTAAACTATATTCAATAATTCTAAAACTTTCACCATTTTTATTACTTATATTATTTTTGTTATAATAGATTTTACTAAGTAATAAATGATATAGACTAGATAATTTATTCACGTATATTTTCCTGGGATAAAATGCAGTTAGTGTTAATATTAAGGCACTCATTACTAATATAAATATATTAAACGTTTGGCTGAAGGTAGTAACGTTTAATAGTCCACCATAAATTGAAATACCTTTTTCTAAGGGTTTAATGTGTAAATTATTAAATGCTAATAAAGTTGTTAAAATAAGAGCTGTAATGACAATTCTAGAAAATAAAATAGATTTATCACGCCTTATAGTTATAGCATTTGAAAATAATAATAATACTAATAAGGATATTAACATATTTCTATATACTTTGTGTAGCTAAAGTAGTAAATGCATGCAATTCAGCCGGGCTAAATAAAGCTAATTATAATGTAATATAAGCTCTAGACAGCAAGTCTGGCAATAAATATAAAACTCATGTCATGCTAAAAAATATTTGCTTAATTTTTTATAATTAAATATAGATATTTTTATTTTATTTTTACTCTATTGGCTACTTGTAGCCTAATTTTCATAATTTACGTTATTATTTTATAAATTTTCTCGCTAGTTTGTTTAAATACGGTAAAAAAGTATATCATATTCATATATAGTATAACTTATAAAGTAGCTTGGTTTTTTATAAATGATATATTATTATAAATGATATATTATTATAAATGATATATTTTTTATAAATGATATATTATTATCTAATTAACAGGATACAAGTGTAGTAATGAGAAATTTATCATTTGTACCTAGCCCTTAATGCAAAAATATTTCCCGTGGAAAGCTATTAGGGTTAAACTATAAAATAGACAATATTATGCACAAAAAATATAAATATGTTTTTTCACGTAAAATATAAAATCGAATGCTTTTCTAATTACTTTTATTTAATAATTTATGATTAAACTCAAATGATGTCTTTTAATGTTTGTGCTCCTCTAACAGAGATCTTAATATAGGCTCGTAATATACTAATTTACATACTTTAAGTATTAGCTCCCTATGTTAACATTATATAAAAGCGCATTAAACACCTACTCTCTAATCTTACCTGGAATTAATAAAGTGCAATACATAAGGATATGCTCCCGTAGTTAATAAAGAGAAAACCATGATTATAGTCCCACGAGTTTTATTAAAAACTACTGATACTAATACTAATACTAATACTAATACTAAAAACACATCTTTATGCTTAACTTATATAATATTGTACCTTACACTCAAAATAGAGCAGATAATAAATATAGCTAATACTTTCTTTTTACTAGTGATAAAAATAAATAATATGATAAAAAAAAGCTTGTAAAGTAATAATACTAATTTAAAGTTTATCATCTGCTATGTATTTAAATTTAACTATAGGTTCAAATAATTTAACTCTAATTAAACCAGAAAAAGCTGTAAAAAGTAAACCTTAAAATAAAGTCAAAAATTACTCTATCTTTAACATAAGTTTATAACAATAAACGGTATTAATGTTGTTTAGACTTGTATAATTAATAGTCAATATAAACCATACATAATTTTTTTTTGTTCTTGTAACCATATTAAAAATATATACCTAACTATAAGTTAAAAAGGTATATACAATACAAGGAATTAACACCATAAAAGCTATAACTATATAAAAAAATATTAATTGAGGATAAGCAATTATAATAATAAGCCGTTTTATTTTGTTTTATTTTGTTTATTTTTGTTTTATTTTGTTTATTTTTGGTTTATTTTTTTTTATTTTTTTTTTATTTTGTTTTTTTTTTTTTTTTTTTTTTTTTTTTTTTTTTTTTTTTTTTTTTTTTTTTTTTTTTTTTTTTTTTTTTTTTTTTTTTTTTTTTTTTTTTTTTTTTTTTTTTTTTTTTTTTTTTTTTTTTATTTTTTTTTTTTTTTTTTTTTTTTTTTTTTAAAACCTCATAAATATCGTTAAGTTCTGCAAAAGGAAACCTGAAATGTTGATAATCATGCCAAACGCTAGTGTGTAATATGTATCTATCATTAGTAAGTAATGCCCCATTAATTACCTCAATAATAATAGGTTCATTACGTAGCCTACTATAATCATAAGGTGCAAAGATACTAGGTATTAAGTTGTTAGCGACTCACCTGATAGGGGAAAAATGTTAGTATATATGACAAAAAAAATGTAAATGCAAAAAATCTAGCACCAATTATAGATATAACAGTAATTGTTATCCCCCTTTCTAAAGGGGGGTAGATTTAGTGTTATCAAAAATATCATATATTTGTTGGGTGGTATTACTTAACCTAAAGCTATGTGTAGGAGAAGAGAAACAAAGACTAACGCTAACTAACATTAAATTTAATAGAGTTATAGTGTTACTTTCTAACCCTATAACTCCACTAGGTATAGCTTTAAATGTATTACTTTCTAACCCTATAACTCCACTAGGCATAGCTTTAAATGTATTACTTTCTAACCCTATAACTCCACTAGGCATAGCTTTAAATGTATTACTTTCTAACCCTATAACTCCACTATGCATAGCTTTAAATGTATTACTAATAATAGAAATTACATGTTTAATAAGGGTTAGGTAACATACAATAGCAAAAATGCCCTCATAAGAGCGAATAAACCTGTTTCTACTGCAAAAGTGAAACCTAAAAATCGCATATTAAAAAGTAGCCCTCTTAATGAAGGATTTTTAACTACACCCAAGATAAGTGCACCAAAAACTACACGGATACCTACACCGGCACCAATTTGTTGCTAATCCTGTTCCTATTATTTTTGCTGATTGTAACATTATTTGTTTTCTTTTCTTTTCTTTTCTTTTCTTTTCTTTTCTTTTCTTTTCTTTTCTTTTTTTCTTTTCTTTTCTTTTCTTTTCTTTTCTTTTTTTACTAAAACAAATCTAATAATTTACCATTATACAATATGATTAATTAAGTTAAACACAGGAAAAACTAAAAAAAACACCAAAATTAAACATAGTAATCTTTTTAGATGTTGATGTTTAATTTTTTCGCAATAGGATTACCTTTTATACATAAACTGATATTTGATCTAAATATAAAAATTATTTTTTTTATTAATTTTTTTTAAAAGATAGATAAAATCTATAATAGTTAAATTAATTAATAAAAAAAAAAAAAAATTCTTTTTTAATTTTATCCCAGGTGTATTATAACAAACTAACTTATGAACCTCAATAATACACCGATAAAAATAAAAATAATCATACTACATCTACAAAATGTCAGTATAATATACCTGATTCTAACCCTAAATGATGATTTTCAGTAAGATGATAAGCTAATAAACGTCAAAAACCCACCCCCAAAAATATTGTTCCTATAATAACATGTAAACCATGAAAACCTGTTCCGAAGTAAAAACAAGATCCATAAGCTCCATCCGATAAAGTAAATGAAGAAACTGAATATTCTATAGCTTGAAATGCTGTAAACACTAAAGCTAAAATTATAGTAAATAATGCTCCGTATAAGGCTCCATTTCTATTACCCTGAATTAAAGAATGATGAGAATAAGTAATTGTAACACCAGATGCTAATAATAGTACAGTGTTAAGTAATGGTAACTCAAAGGCGTTTATTGCTTCTATACCAATAGGAGGTCATTGAGCACCTAATTCTACGGTAGGTGAAAGGGCGCTGTGAAAATAAGCTCAGAATATAGCTAAAAAAAGAATAAAGCTTCAGAAACTATAAATAAGGCTACCCCCATATTCAATCCCTTTTGCACGGCTAAAGTGTGATTACCTATATATGTACCCTCACTAATAACATCTCTAAATCAAAAGAACATACTTGAAATTACTAATATAAGCGCGTTAAATAATGAGTAACCTGCAAAATCAAAACCGTGCATAGTTAATACACCTGAAGTAGTTAAATTAAGTAAACTTATACATGTAAATAAAGGTCAGGGTGACGGAGATACTAAGTGGAATGGGTGTCCTTGAAAAGCACTTCTATTTTCAATTTTCATACCATATGTTGTGCTTTGTAAAGGCAGACTACTAAATGCATGTGGTTTAGGTGGACTAGATAGAGCTCACTCTAAGCTAGTGTAAGCTCTAGACAATAAGTGTTGCAAGAAATCAGTATAAAACTGAGGTGTTGCTCAAGGGTATCTCGTTACACTTTTTCCTTCCACTAACTGCATATAAACTATATTTAAAAATAAGATAGTGGCTACCACGGAAATTATAGAACCGTAGCTACTTATTAAGTTTCAACCTGCAAATGCGTCAGGGTAATCACTTATTCTTCTAGGCATACCCTGTAGTCCTAAAAAATGTTGAGGGAAGAACGTTACATTAACTCCTATAAATAAGATTCAAAAATGGACTTTTCCTAACATTCTGTTGTAGTCTAGACCTAACATTTTAGGAATTCAAAAGTATCAAGCACTAAATAGCGCAAATACCGCACCCATACTTAAAACATAGTGGAAATGAGCTACCACATAATAAGTGTCGTGGAATGCTATATCAAGTGAAGCATTAGCAAGTACTACTCCACTTAATCCACCTATTGTAAACATAAACACAAACCCTAAAGCGAAAAGCATTGAAGGTGTTAATACTAAAGATCCTCCATAACAAGTAGCTAATCAACTAAATATTTTAATACCTGTAGGCACTGCAATTATTAAAGTAGCGGCAGTAAAATAGGCACGTGTATCCACATCTAGTCCTACACTGTACATATGATGGCTTCACACTACAAATCCTAATACACCGATAGACATCATTGCATACACCATACCTAGATAACCAAATACACTTTTGTTAGAGCTAGCTGATATAGTTGTACTAATGATACCGAAACCAGGTATAATTAAAATATAAACTTCAGGATGCATTAATTAAAATTACGGATAATAAGCAGCCATACATTGCAACATATTGTGAATATAAGGTCAATGATGACGATTATCTAATCTCCATTTAATTAGCCCTGTTCTTTTTCTATTAGTTGTACGATGTGTACAAGTCTCGTATATGCACCTAGAGCATGTAGTTGGTCGTAAGTAAGATTTCTAGTCTTAAGAGGTTAAAAATGAGTAAAGCAATTTGGGCATTGATCTGAATATTTATCTACATCAAAATCAAACCTAAAGCAACATATTTCTAATCCTTTTAGCCCTAACTATCCTATTTACCCGTCCATCATTATAGCAATATTACACTTTTCTCCCATTTGTTCTAATAGCTTATGCCAACTTTTACCTGTTTTACATTTTACTAATGCAATAAGGTAAGGTAAGGTAAGGTAAGAGAGAATAAGGTACAGTTACAAGGAATACAGTATAATCTGGAGGAACATTATCAGCCTGATTAAACTCAGGAGTTTTCACCCATTTTACATTATGTGTTTCATTAAAATAATAAGGTATAATAGCACTAAATAGCCTAGAATAGTCACATTCTAATAAGACTTTTCCATAGTTAACCTTATTTACAACCTTATTAACCACATCCCTAATATAATGACAATAAAAAACACCAGAAGAAATACAAGGCTGATTGCAAAAGTTATGAGTTTTACCTGGAGTAAAACTGTTTTTTCATTATATTTATTAATAATAAATACAAACCAATTTGTAATTTAAATAAGTGGACTCTATCTTCATCTTCTATTTTTTAATAATAAAGACAAACCAATTTGTAATTTAAATAAGTGGACTCTATCTTCATCTTCTATTTTTTAATAATAAAGACAAACCAATTTGTAATTTAAATAAGTGGACTCTATCTTCATCTTCTATTTTTTAATAATAAAGACAAACCAATTTGTAATTTAAATAAGTGGACTCTATCTTCATCTTCTATTTTTTAATAATAAAGACAAACCAATTTGTAATTTAAATAAGTGGACTCTATCTTCATCTTCTATTTTTTAATAATAAAGACAAACCAATTTGTAATTTAAATAAGTGGACTCTATCTTCATCTTCTATTTTTCAAACTGAGTAGGGTTCATGGAACCTATTTCACTTATTACTAAACCTAAGCCAATTATTATAAAGTACACCTTTAACTGGAGCTTTATAAGCTTTAAGCTTAATCATACTATAATATTCCTTAACTAAAAGTAAACGATTATGTTTTACAGACTTAGAACTATGTATTTTAAAGTAATCTAAAACTAGTCTAATGTCTTTCTCTGATTGCACACTTCATATAAAGTAGCCATTTTTAGATGGATCAAAAGATATCTCACCTCCAAAATTAACCATAAAATGCGTAACATCTTCCTGCAATTCATTAGTTACAGATATAGTTAGCTGAGGTATATCATTTTTAAGATCAAAACCAATAGTACCCTTAGCATCGAAAAACCCAGAGAATCAAGCGTTATATTTATTTAAAATATAGGGAGTTATAAAAGGTATATTAAGTACATTACATACTTTGTGTAATTGAATTAATCTGGCTGTGTGTCTTACATTACCATTTATACGATTAATTAAATCAACCATACCCTGTTTATTGTGTAAATGTCAACGTATATTGTGCGTAGACCCACCAAAGGTTTAATAAAACCGCCTAATTTGTTTTGAATAAAACGTAATAAATTTTCATCCCACGAAGATACGGTAATATCACATCTAGTGTATTCTATCTTACTAACTTGTAAACTACCATTAGCATCTATAACTCCAGCTAATCATTGGTTAAAATAAGTGTCTTTTGAAGATGTTGCGCGTGTAGTCTCTGAGGTTCCTACTAAGTTAGAAAATTGCTTTCTACCTTTGGTTACCTGCTGATTAAATTTGTCATCTTTCGTAGTTTTAACCGCCATGGCTGGCAATACTGCCAGACTTACATAACTAGTATACGATAAAAAAAAAAATCCTCCCAGCATATAGCGCAATTCATACTTAGATTCACACCTAAGTAGGGCCATAAACCAAAAAAAAATCAAAATAAATGTTGGTATAATATAGGATCCCCTCCACCAGCTACTTCGAAGAATGAAGTGTTAAAATTTCTGTCAGTTAAAACCATAGTTATACCCCCAGCTAATACGGGTAATGATAGTAGTAATAATACTGCTGTAACTACCACTGCTCAGCCAAATAAAGCTAGTTTGTGTAATCTTATACCCGGGCTTCTCATATTTAAAATTGTAGTAATAAAATTCATTGCACCTAGTAAACTACTTATCCCTGAAAGGTGTAAGGCGAAAATAGCTAAATCTACACTAGGTCCACTGTGACTTTGAATACCAGACAATGGGGGATATAAAGTTCACCCTGTACCCGCACCATTTTCAATAGTACTAGCAAAAATAAATAAAACAAGACTAGGTGGAAGTAATCAGAAACTTATGTTATTTAATCTAGGAAATGCCATGTCAGGACCACCAACTAACAGTGGAAGTAGGAAATTCCCAAATCCTCCTATTAAAGCAGGCATAACCATGAAAAATATCATAAGAATAGCATGTGCAGTTATTATACTATTATAAAGTTGATTATCTGCTATGTATTGAACTCCTGGTCCTGAAAGTTCAAGCCTTATTAATACAGAAAAAGCTGTTCCAAGCAAACCTGAAAATAAGGCAAAAATAAGGTATAAAGTCCCTATATCTTTAGCATTACTAGATAAAGATCAACGTTCTCATCATAGATTTATATTTGTTAATAAAAAAATTAATTTTTTATTCTTATATTATTATTATTATTCTTTAAAATTTTTATTTTCTTATGGATCTTTATCTTTCTTTATGTCTAGATTTTGCTTCAAAAAAAAATCAATTTTTTTTTTACTTCTAGATCTTTCTTCTAGATATTAGATATTTATCTTTCTTTAGTTCTAGATTTTACTTCAAAAAAAAAATCTATCTTTTTTTTTTTACTTTTAGATCTTTTTTCTAGATCTTTATCTTTCTTTAGTTCTAGATTTTACTTCAAAAAAAAAATCTATCTTTTTTTACTTCTAGATCTTTTTTCTAGATCTTTATCTTTCTTTAGTTCTAGATTTTACTTCAAAAAAAAAATCTATCTTTTTTTACTTCTAGATCTTTTTTCTAGATCTTTATCTTTCTTTAGTTCTAGATTTTACTTCAAAAAAAAAAAAATCTATCTTTTTTTTACTTCTAGATCTTTTTTCTAGATCTTTATCTTTCTTTAGTTCTAGATTTTACTTCAAAAAAAAAAAATCTATCTTTTTTTTACTTCTAGATCTTTTTTCTAGATCTTTATCTTTCTTTAGTTCTAGATTTTACTTCAAAAAAAATCTTTATTTGAGGTCTTTCTTTATGATTTTTACCGATACACCTCTCTAGGTATTAATACTGAGTTGGAGAGATTTTTTTTTTATAATTTATATAAATAACGATTTAAAGATAAATTAAAAAATTAACTATTATGTGTACTTTTAGACGTGTAGTATTATTTTATAAATTAAAAAAAAAAAAATTATTTAAGAGCTATGAGATTTGAACTCATATTACACAATGATTAAAAGTCACTCACTTTGCCCTTAAATTAAGCTCTCTAAAAAAAAATGTTATTTAAGAGCTATGAGATTTGAACTCATATTACAATGATTAAAAGTCACATACTTTGCCCTTAAGTTAAGCTCTCTAAAAAAAAAAATGTTTTTTATTAAAAAAATATGTAAGGAATAGGTGACTTGAACCCCTAACCTACCGTGTGTAAAACGGTTGCTCTACCAATTAAGCTAATTCCTTCTTAGTTTTAATTTTTAAAATAATAGTAAATTTAAATTATTGTTATAAAAAAAAAAAAAAGAAAAATTTTTAAATTTATAAAAATGTCTTTACTCTTTACTCTTATAGGATAGATATTAGAGTTTTCATTATAAATGTATTAAATTAATAAGCTATGAGCACCTTTTTAATTATTAATTCTTAATTTTATAGATTACTTCCAAACCAATCTTATATATGTATTACCATTTATTTTATTAGTTCATTTGCATATACCACATTATAAAAATACTGATTTTTTTTTTACAGGGTTTTCATATTTAATAACATTATTTGTACTAATTTTAAAAAGTTTACTTTTTTTTTTTTTGTTGAAATTAATAATTATATTAATTATGTTATTTTTTATAAGAAGCCAAAGGAGAAATTTGAATTCTCATTCTTAATGCATGAAATTAATGTTCTAACCAGTTGAACTACTCGGGCTTTTAATGGAAAAGGTAAATACTTATTTTACCCTTTATTTAGAAAGGTCACGCAAGATATTAAAAGATTATTAAAATATATTAATGCAGTAAAAAAAAAATAGTCTTTGCATAAATTAACTTTTAAAGTTAATTTTTATTAAAAAAAATTTTTTTTTTTAGTAAAAACTACTATCCCATCTAAAAGTTAGATTAATTATAAAATAAATTATTACTTCTAAGCTAAAATAGTAATATACAAATATATTTTTCATAAAGATTAAAATATAGAAGTACCAATATTGTAACTTATTTTTCTTATTAAATGATAAATGTACTTTAAACTATATATACACATAGTTTAATTATAAATTAAAAAAAAAATTCTTAAAAAATATGGGTCTAAACATAAATATTATTATACAATATCTATAAAATGCAAGTATAATATACCAGCTTTTAAATCTAATTGATAGTTTTAAGTTAAAAGATATGTTAGAATACCTAATAAACTTGTAGCTAAAAAATTGTTTCTATAAACCCTAGAAATTTGTTCCAAAGTAATAACAATAACAATAACCATAAACTCCATCTTTTAAAGTAGATTTTAAACTTAATACTATATAGCTTTAAAAGTTGTAAAGACTAATACCAAACCTATGATAAATAATAAATGATATAAACCTTATTTTTTTTTTAATTATGAAGGTTAAAAATTGTAACCCCAAAAGGTAAAAATAATACAGTGTTAAGTAATGGTAGCCCAAAGGCGTTGATTTATTCTATACCTACAATAGGATATAGATAATTTATAGTTAGTTATTTTACGAGGCTAAAGGCTAAGTTAAACAAACATATATAGTAAAAAAAAAAAATAAGGGGATATATTACCTCTTTCTAGAAAAATTTTTTAAAGCACCATTTAACACAATATTTTGTGTCAAACCAATACCACACTGAGCCACAGTCCTTTGTGTTACAATAGTATGCAAATAGTCTCTAAAAATTTTATTACTTTAGCGTAATAAGTTAATATCTTCATATTTTTGTAATTTTACATAAATGTTAATACATTGTGCATCGATAATACATCCGAATTGTTAGGCATTAGGTGCTAATAAAACATATTTGAATAAGATTAATTTTTTTTTTATAAAAATGATGTTTTTCCTGTATTTTTATATTAGGATATCAGATATTATGTCTTTTCATAGATTTAATTTATTCATTTGTTACTTCCAACTAAATCGTCATAAATATTTCGTTTTAAATTATTATATTGTGTAAATCATATTCAAATATAAAACAACTAATTTTAGTCCCTTTTAATAGTAGAACAAAGCAGGCTGTGATGTAAAAATTTTTACAGTACCTACTAGCTATTTAAATTAAATCCAATAAACTATCACCTACTAGCTATTTAAATTAAATCCAATAAACTATCACCTACTAGCTATTTAAATTAAATCCTATAAACTATCACCTACTAGCTATTTAAATTAAATCCAATAAACTATCACCTACTAGCTATTTAAATTAAATCCTATAAACTATCACCTACTAGCTATTTAAATTAAATCCAATAAACTATCACCTACTAGCTATTTAAATTAAATCCTATAAACTATCACCTACTAGCTATTTAAATTAAATCCAATAAACTATCACCTACTAGAGTTTTATCTTCCATCGTTAAAATCAGGAAAAATGGATTTTATTGTAAAATATAAAAAGCAACCGTATTTAATGCAGTTGAAGTTACACTGTCATTCTTTGATTGAGAATTAAATGTGAAACCTCTATTTAGAGAGGTTTCAAAATAGTTTAACATTAAATTTCTAGTTATCTCATCTTCTTTATATTTTTGCCTTTGATAAGCTATTAATCCTTCGTATTGGTAAAAGATCTTTTTATGAGTTCTGTAGCTATATTTTACTTGATTAGATTTATCTTAAAGTAACTTGTGAATAGAATAATTATATATTTAGAGTAAACGTAGATTTTAAATAAGACTATAAAAAAAAAAAATGTTGGTTATCTATTTTAGACTAGAGATAAAAAATATATTAGACATCTTTTAGACTAGAGATAAAAAATAAATTAGACATCTTTTAGACTAGAGATAAAAAATAAATTAGACATCTTTTAGACTAGAGATAAAAAATAAATTAGACATCTTTTAGACTAGAGATAAAAAATAAATTAGACATCTTTTAGAATATGTTTAGAAGTGTTTAGCTTTAATTATATAAGGATTATCCATATATTCGTCTTTATAGTATTATAAGATAAGTTCATTATATGCTTTTTGACTTAGTAAAGTTTAATTTACTAATAAGTAAATTCCTAAAACCTCCTGGTGGAAGAGATAATTATAAATCGTTTTCTCGTTTTCTACGAAAAAAAAAAAAAATACATATAAAGCAATGCAGTCTTTTATGTTTAATTTACTTGTATAGATGACTAAAGGTAAACTGGACGTGATAAAGCAAAAGATGACTGACAATGTTTTTTTTTATAAAAGGATGAAATGTAAATATCAAACATATTACATAAATTTAACTTTTTAATATCATAGGTTTCTTTTTTTTTTCTTTTTTTTTACAAATGGAAAAGAAATAAAATTATTACATGTAAAAAATTTATAGCCATTATATAATAAATTATTGTAACTACAACATTATATATAAAAATTTTTCTATGATAATATTGGAAATAAGGAAACTAAAAGTAACTAAACCATAAAGATGTCTATTTAACATGTCTAATAAATAATATCTAATTAAATACATTACCATGAAAGTGATAATATATTAAAGATAATTTATAATAATTTATACTAAAAATAAGGTTTGTCATATTTAACTTATAACTCTTATTATATTTTAAACATACACATAAAGTGACAAAAGATATAAATATAATAATATAAGGTTTAGAGTAATTATCGTTACTTAATTGGAAAATAATTAAAAATAAATCCTAATAGTCTAAATAGTTTATACTAAATACATAGTAAAAACTATATAAGCTATTATAGATACTAATTTAGTTATTATTATTAGAGTTAAAATAACAATGTATAACTAACTAATTATACTATAAACATCGACTAAAGTAATAATAATAATATAGTATAAATATTATTTAAATTATTTTTATTGAACTATATCCACCTTTAAAGAGCCATATGTAGGTAGTGATTAGAATACTAATAAGTAAATACCAAAAATTTATGACTTGCCGATTAGTCTACAACATATTTATATCTCTTTCTATCAAAAGATATATAAACTAGCAGTAAAAGTAGGTTTAAATACAGTTATTTTAATTTATTAAAAAGAAATAATATTTTTACTTTATAGATTTATGTGGCAGTTTATTACTTATAAAGTAAATGTAAACATTATTTTTTTTTTTTTTAATAATAATATTATTAAATGTTAATATTATTATTTAATTAAATTTTATTATAAAAATATAAATAATAAATATTATTAACCCTAAAAAATTATGAATAATAAATATTATTAATCATAAATATTATTAACCCTAAAAATTATGAATAATAAATATTATTAACCCTAAAAATTATGAATAATAAATATTATTAATCATAAATATTATTAATCATAAATATTATTAATCATAAATATTATTAATCATAAATATTATTATATTACTATATATTAAATAAATAAAGATTTATTTCTAAAAAAAAAAAAATAGATTTAATATTATATAATATTAAAATGATAAAGGTGTGTTTAAGCTTGTAAGTGTAGGGATAATTAACCTAGCTAAGTATTTTATTGTTTTTTTTTTTTTAGGAAAAAAAGGAAAGGAAAAAAGGAAAATCCGACTTGAACGGATAAGATTTATAAATAAAATAGTCCTAAGCTATTCATGTCTACATATTCCATCCTTATTTTTTAATAATAAAAATGCTCAAGATAAGATTTGAACTTATAACCTAAACATCTTCAGAGTTCCGCTCTACCAGGTTGAGCTTCTCGAGCTTTTTTTTTTTTATTTTTTGTATTTTTTTTTTTTTATTTTTTTTTTATATTTTTTTTTTAATATTATATATAATATTAACCTAGGGAATAATAAATTTTTAGCTTTGTATATAAGATTAACCTAGTAAATAATAAATTTTTAGCATTGTAAGAATAAAATATTAATCTTTATCAAATAACTCTTTATAAGAATCATTTATTTTTTTTACACGAGGCTCTCACAACATATTATAGGCGTTGTGATTAGAGTCAGAATCTTTTTTACTTAATTCTTTATATTCATCGAAATAAGTATTAAGTAATCTGTCAATAACTCCAACTTCAGCTGCCATTTTTTGGGTCTCCTTACTAGACATGCTAGAGGGAACACTTAAGCTTAGATCACCTTCTTGTGAAAAAAACATAATTTTCTTTTTTTCCTTAATATCAGCTAATCTTTTTATCATTTTATCCTGGTTTTCTAAATTATCGTCCATAGATCAAAATAATTTCAACATAGCCTCTTTACCTAAATTATCATTATTCCCTTGAGGTTCTGATACCTTATTAGAAGGACTACTAGAACTTTGTTTATCGGATTTATCTTTGGAGTTTTTTTAGAATTTTTTTTTTAGGTGAAAAGTTTTTTATATCTATAGGAGAATTCATTAAAATTAACGATATTGCTCTTATGATGGACGATAATTCTAAAAACACTTCCGATAAACAAAGTTCTAGTAGTCCTTCTAATAAGGTATCAGAACCTCAAGGGAATAATGATAATTTAGGTAAAGAGGCTATGTTGAAATTATTTTGATCTATGGACGATAATTTAGAAAACCAGGATAAAATGATAAAAAGATTAGCTGATATTAAGGAAAAAAAGAAAATTATGTTTTTTTCACAAGAAGGTGATCTAAGCTTAAGTGTTCCCTCTAGCATGTCTAGTAAGGAGACCCAAAAAATGGCAGCTGAAGTTGGAGTTATTGACAGATTACTTAATACTTATTTCGATGAATATAAAGAATTAAGTAAAAAAGATTCTGACTCTAATCACAACGCCTATAATATGTTGTGAGAGCCTCGTGTAAAAAAAATAAATGATTCTTATAAAGAGTTATTTGATAAAGATTAATATTTTATTCTTACAATGCTAAAAATTTATTATTTACTAGGTTAATCTTATATACAAAGCTAAAAATTTATTATTCCCTAGGTTAATATTATATATAATATTAAAAAAAAAATACAAAAAAAAAATACAAAAAAAAAAAATACAAAAAAAAAAAAAAAAAAAAAAAAAAGCTCGAGAAGCTCAACCTGGTAGAGCGGAACTCTGAAGATGTTTAGGTTATAAGTTCAAATCTTATCTTGAGCATTTTTATTATTAAAAAATAAGGATGGAATATGTAGACATGAATAGCTTAGGACTATTTTATTTATAAATCTTATCCGTTCAAGTCGGATTTTCCTTTTTTCCTTTCCTTTTTTCCTTAAAAAAAAAAAAACAATAAAATACTTAGCTAGGTTAATTATCCCTACACTTACAAGCTTAAACACACCTTTATCATTTTAATATTATATAATATTAAATCTATTTTTTTTTTTTAGAAATAAATCTTTATTTATTTAATATATAGTAATATAATAATATTTATGATTAATAATATTTATGATTAATAATATTTATGATTAATAATATTTATGATTAATAATATTTATTATTCATAATTTTTAGGGTTAATAATATTTATTATTCATAATTTTTAGGGTTAATAATATTTATGATTAATAATATTTATTATTCATAATTTTTAGGGTTAATAATATTTATTATTTATATTTTTATAATAAAATTTAATTAAATAATAATATTAACATTTAATAATATTATTATTAAAAAAAAAAAAAATAATGTTTACATTTACTTTATAAGTAATAAACTGCCACATAAATCTATAAAGTAAAAATATTATTTCTTTTTAATAAATTAAAATAACTGTATTTAAACCTACTTTTACTGCTAGTTTATATATCTTTTGATAGAAAGAGATATAAATATGTGGGACAGTAAGTTTCCTGTTCAAATCAGGATATCCACCCTGGCTAGTTATTTTAAAATTATTATTGCTTTCAAATGTAGTAAATAAAAGAGATAAATACACAGCTTTTTATATACTAGAAAAAACTAGAAAAAAAACTAGAAAAAAACTAGAAAAAACTAGAAAAAAAATTATTTTTTGAGGTATTGGTATTATATAGGCTAAAAATAATTTAAATAATATTTATACTATATTATTATTATTACTTTAGTCGATGTTTATATATATAATTAGTTAGTTATACATTGTTATTTTAACTCTAATAATAATAACTAAATTAGTATCTATAATAGCTTATATAGTTTTTACTATGTATTTAGTATAAACTATTTAGACTATTAGGATTTATTTTTAATTATTTTCCAATTAAGTAACGATAATTACTCTAAACCTTATATTATTATATTTATATCTTTTGTCACTTTATGTGTATGTTTAAAATATAATAAGAGTTATAAGTTAAATATGACAAACCTTATTTTTAGTATAAATTATTATAAATTATCTTTAATATATTATCACTTTCATGGTAATGTATTTAATTAGATATTATTTATTAGACATGTTAAATAGACATCTTTATGGTTTAGTTACTTTTAGTTTCCTTATTTCCAATATTATCATAGAAAAATTTATATATAATGTTGTAGTTACAATAATTTATTATATAATGGCTATAAATTTTTTACATGTAATAATTTTATTTCTTTTCCATTTGTAAAAAAAAAGAAAAAAAAAAGAAACCTATGATATTAAAAAGTTAAATTTATGTAATATGTTTGATATTTACATTTCATCCTTTTATAAAAAAAAACATTGTCAGTCATCTTTTGCTTTATCACGTCCAGTTTACCTTTAGTCATCTATACAAGTAAATTAAACATAAAAGACTGCATTGCTTTATATGTATTTTTTTTTTTTTTTTTTTTTTCGTAGAAAACGAGAAAACGATTTATAATTATCTCTTCCACCAGGAGGTTTTAGGAATTTACTTATTAGTAAATTAAACTTTACTAAGTCAAAAAGCATATAATGAACTTATCTTATAATACTATAAAGACGAATATATGGATAATCCTTATATAATTAAAGCTAAACACTTCTAAACATATTCTAAAAGATGTCTAATTTATTTTTTATCTCTAGTCTAAAAGATGTCTAATTTATTTTTTATCTCTAGTCTAAAAGATGTCTAATTTATTTTTTATCTCTAGTCTAAAAGATGTCTAATTTATTTTTTATCTCTAGTCTAAAAGATGTCTAATATATTTTTTATCTCTAGTCTAAAATAGATAACCAACATTTTTTTTTTATAGTCTTATTTAAAATCTACGTTTACTCTAAATATATAATTATTCTATTCACAAGTTACTTTAAGATAAATCTAATCAAGTAAAATATAGCTACAGAACTCATAAAAAGATCTTTTACCAATACGAAGGATTAATAGCTTATCAAAGGCAAAAATATAAAGAAGATGAGATAAACTAGAAATTTAATGTTAAAACTTTTTTGAAACCTCTCTAAATAGAGGTTTCACATTTAATTCTCAATCAAAGAATGACAGTGTAACTTCAACTGCATTAAATACGGTTGCTTTTTATATTTTACAATAAAATCCATTTTTCCTGATTTTAACGATGGAAGATAAAACTCTAGTAGGTGATAGTTTATTGGATTTAATTTAAATAGCTAGTAGGTGATAGTTTATAGGATTTAATTTAAATAGCTAGTAGGTGATAGTTTATTGGATTTAATTTAAATAGCTAGTAGGTGATAGTTTATAGGATTTAATTTAAATAGCTAGTAGGTGATAGTTTATTGGATTTAATTTAAATAGCTAGTAGGTGATAGTTTATAGGATTTAATTTAAATAGCTAGTAGGTGATAGTTTATTGGATTTAATTTAAATAGCTAGTAGGTGATAGTTTATTGGATTTAATTTAAATAGCTAGTAGGTACTGTAAAAATTTTTACATCACAGCCTGCTTTGTTCTACTATTAAAAGGGACTAAAATTAGTTGTTTTTATATTTGAATATGATTTACACAATATAATAATTTTTAAAAACGAAATATTTATGACGATTTAGTTGGAAGTAACAAATGAATAAATTAAATCTATGAAAAGACATAATATCTGATATCCTAATATAAAAATACAGGAAAAACATCATTTTTATAAAAAAAAAATTAATCTTATTCAAATATGTTTTATTAGCACCTAATGCCTAACAATTCGGATGTATTATCGATGCACAATGTATTAACATTTATGTAAAATTACAAAAATATGAAGATATTAACTTATTACGCTAAAGTAATAAAATTTTTAGAGACTATTTGCATACTATTGTAACACAAAGGACTGTGGCTCAGTGTGGTATTGGTTTGACACAAAATATTGTGTTAAATGGTGCTTTAAAAAATTTTTCTAGAAAGAGGTAATATATCCCCTTAATTTTTTTTTTACTATATATGTTTGTTTAACTTAGCCTTTAGCCTCGTAAAATAACTAACTATAAATTATCTATATCCTATTGTAGGTATAGAATAAATCAACGCCTTTGGGCTACCATTACTTAACACTGTATTATTTTTACCTTTTGGGGTTACAATTTTTAACCTTCATAATTAAAAAAAATAAGGTTTATATCATTTATTATTTATCATAGGTTTGGTATTAGTCTTTACAACTTTTAAAGCTATATAGTATTAAGTTTAAAATCTACTTTAAAAGATGGAGTTTATGGTTATTGTTATTGTTATTACTTTGGAACAAATTTCTAGGGTTTATAGAAACAATTTTTTAGCTACAAGTTTATTAGGTATTCTAACATATCTTTTAACTTAAAACTATCAATTAGATTTAAAAGCTGGTATATTATACTTGCATTTTATAGATATTGTATAATAATATTTATGTTTAGACCCATATTTTTTAAGAATTTTTTTTTTAATTTATAATTAAACTATGTGTATATATAGTTTAAAGTACATTTATCATTTAATAAGAAAAATAAGTTACAATATTGGTACTTCTATATTTTAATCTTTATGAAAAATATATTTGTATATTACTATTTTAGCTTAGAAGTAATAATTTATTTTATAATTAATCTAACTTTTAGATGGGATAGTAGTTTTTACTAAAAAAAAAAATTTTTTTTAATAAAAATTAACTTTAAAAGTTAATTTATGCAAAGACTATTTTTTTTTTTACTGCATTAATATATTTTAATAATCTTTTAATATCTTGCGTGACCTTTCTAAATAAAGGGTAAAATAAGTATTTACCTTTTCCATTAAAAGCCCGAGTAGTTCAACTGGTTAGAACATTAATTTCATGCATTAAGAATGAGAATTCAAATTTCTCCTTTGGCTTCTTATAAAAATAACATAAATTAATATAATTATTAATTTCAACAAAAAAAAAAAAAAAAACTTTTTAAAAATTAGTACAAATAATGTTATTAAATATGAAAACCCTGTAAAAAAAAATCAGTATTTTTATAATGTGGTATATGCAAATGAACTAATAAAATAAATGGTAATACATATATAAGATTGGTTTGGAAGTAATCTATAAAATTAAGAATTAATAATTAAAAAGGTGCTCATAGCTTATTAATTTAATACATTTATAATGAAAACTCTAATATCTATCCTATAAGAGTAAAGAGTAAAGACATTTTTATAAATTTAAAATTTTTCTTTTTTTTTTTTTATAACAATAATTTAAATTTACTATTATTTTAAAAATTAAAACTAAGAAGGAATTAGCTTAATTGGTAGAGCAACCGTTTTACACACGGTAGGTTAGGGGTTCAAGTCACCTATTCCTTTACATATTTTTTTAATAAAAAACATTTTTTTTTAGAGAGCTTAACTTAAGGGCAAAGTATGTGACTTTTAATCATTGTAATATGAGTTCAAATCTCATAGCTCTTAAATAACATTTTTTTTTAGAGAGCTTAATTTAAGGGCAAAGTGAGTGACTTTTAATCATTGTAATATGAGTTCAAATCTCATAGCTCTTAAATAACATTTTTTTTTTAATTTATAAAATAATACTACACGTCTAAAAGTACACATAATAGTTAATTTTTTAATTTATCTTTAAATCGTTATTTATATAAATTATAAAAAAAAAATCTCTCCAACTCAGTATTAATACCTAGAGAGGTGTATCGGTAAAAATCATAAAGAAAGACCTCAAATAAAGATTTTTTTTGAAGTAAAATCTAGAACTAAAGAAAGATAAAGATCTAGAAAAAAGATCTAGAAGTAAAAAAAGATAGATTTTTTTTTTTTTGAGTAAAATCTAGAACTAAAGAAAGATAAAGATCTAGAAAAAAGATCTAGAAGTAAAAAAAGATAGATTTTTTTTTTGAAGTAAAATCTAGAACTAAAGAAAGATAAAGATCTAGAAAAAAGATCTAGAAGTAAAAAAAGATAGATTTTTTTTTTGAAGTAAAATCTAGAACTAAAGAAAGATAAAGATCTAGAAAAAAGATCTAGAAGTAAAAAAAAAAGATAGATTTTTTTTTTTGAAGTAAAATCTAGAACTAAAGAAAGATAAAGATCTAGAAAAAAGATCTAAAAGTAAAAAAAAGATAGATTTTTTTTTTGAAGTAAAATCTAGAACTAAAGAAAGATAAATATCTAATATCTAGAAGAAAGATCTAGAAGTAAAAAAAAAATTGATTTTTTTTGAAGCAAAATCTAGACATAAAGAAAGATAAAGATCCATAAGAAAATAAAAATTTTAAAGAATAATAATAATAATAAGAATAAAAAATTAATTTTTTTATTAACAAATATAAATCTATGATGAGAACGTTGATCTTTATCTAGTAATGCTAAAGATATAGGGACTTTATACCTTATTTTTGCCTTATTTTCAGGTTTGCTTGGAACAGCTTTTTCTGTATTAATAAGGCTTGAACTTTCAGGACCAGGAGTTCAATACATAGCAGATAATCAACTTTATAATAGTATAATAACTGCACATGCTATTCTTATGATATTTTTCATGGTTATGCCTGCTTTAATAGGAGGATTTGGGAATTTCCTACTTCCACTGTTAGTTGGTGGTCCTGACATGGCATTTCCTAGATTAAATAACATAAGTTTCTGATTACTTCCACCTAGTCTTGTTTTATTTATTTTTGCTAGTACTATTGAAAATGGTGCGGGTACAGGGTGAACTTTATATCCCCCATTGTCTGGTATTCAAAGTCACAGTGGACCTAGTGTAGATTTAGCTATTTTCGCCTTACACCTTTCAGGGATAAGTAGTTTACTAGGTGCAATGAATTTTATTACTACAATTTTAAATATGAGAAGCCCGGGTATAAGATTACACAAACTAGCTTTATTTGGCTGAGCAGTGGTAGTTACAGCAGTATTATTACTACTATCATTACCCGTATTAGCTGGGGGTATAACTATGGTTTTAACTGACAGAAATTTTAACACTTCATTCTTCGAAGTAGCTGGTGGAGGGGATCCTATATTATACCAACATTTATTTTGATTTTTTGGTTTATGGCCCTACTTAGGTGTGAATCTAAGTATGAATTGCGCTATATGCTGGGAGGATTTTTTTTTATCGTATACTAGTTATGTAAGTCTGGCAGTATTGCCAGCCATGGCGGTTAAAACTACGAAAGATGACAAATTTAATCAGCAGGTAACCAAAGGTAGAAAGCAATTTTCTAACTTAGTAGGAACCTCAGAGACTACACGCGCAACATCTTCAAAAGACACTTATTTTAACCAATGATTAGCTGGAGTTATAGATGCTAATGGTAGTTTACAAGTTAGTAAGATAGAATACACTAGATGTGATATTACCGTATCTTCGTGGGATGAAAATTTATTACGTTTTATTCAAAACAAATTAGGCGGTTTTTTTAAACCTTTGGTGGGTCTACGCACAATACGTTGACATTTACACAATAAACAGGGTATGGTTGATTTAATTAATCGTATAAATGGTAATGTAAGACACACAGCCAGATTAATTCAATTACACAAAGTATGTAATGTACTTAATATACCTTTTATAACTCCCTATATTTTAAATAAATATAACGCTTGATTCTCTGGGTTTTTCGATGCTAAGGGTACTATTGGTTTTGATCTTAAAAATGATATACCTCAGCTAACTATATCTGTAACTAATGAATTGCAGGAAGATGTTACGCATTTTATGGTTAATTTTGGAGGTGAGATATCTTTTGATCCATCTAAAAATGGCTACTTTATATGAAGTGTGCAATCAGAGAAAGACATTAGACTAGTTTTAGATTACTTTAAAATACATAGTTCTAAGTCTGTAAAACATAATCGTTTACTTTTAGTTAAGGAATATTATAGTATGATTAAGCTTAAAGCTTATAAAGCTCCAGTTAAAGGTGTACTTTATAATAATTGGCTTAGGTTTAGTAATAAGTGAAATAGGTTCCATGAACCCTACTCAGTTTGAAAAATAGAAGATGAAGATAGAGTCCACTTATTTAAATTACAAATTGGTTTGTCTTTATTATTAAAAAATAGAAGATGAAGATAGAGTCCACTTATTTAAATTACAAATTGGTTTGTCTTTATTATTAAAAAATAGAAGATGAAGATAGAGTCCACTTATTTAAATTACAAATTGGTTTGTCTTTATTATTAAAAAAAAAGAAGAAGATGAAGATAGAGTCCACTTATTTAAATTACAAATTGGTTTGTCTTTATTATTAAAAAAAAAGAAGATGAAGATAGAGTCCACTTATTTAAATTACAAATTGGTTTGTCTTTATTATTAAAAAAATAGAAGATGAAGATAGAGTCCACTTATTTAAATTACAAATTGGTTTGTATTTATTATTAAATATAATGAAAAAACAGTTTTACTCCAGGTAAAACTCATAACTTTTGCAATCAGCCTTGTATTTCTTCTGGTGTTTTTTATTGTCATTATATTAGGGATGTGGTTAATAAGGTTGTAAATAAGGTTAACTATGGAAAAGTCTTATTAGAATGTGACTATTCTAGGCTATTTAGTGCTATTATACCTTATTATTTTAATGAAACACATAATGTAAAATGGGTGAAAACTCCTGAGTTTAATCAGGCTGATAATGTTCCTCCAGATTATACTGTATTCCTTGTAACTGTACCTTATTCTCTCTTACCTTACCTTACCTTACCTTATTGCATTAGTAAAATGTAAAACAGGTAAAAGTTGGCATAAGCTATTAGAACAAATGGGAGAAAAGTGTAATATTGCTATAATGATGGACGGGTAAATAGGATAGTTAGGGCTAAAAGGATTAGAAATATGTTGCTTTAGGTTTGATTTTGATGTAGATAAATATTCAGATCAATGCCCAAATTGCTTTACTCATTTTTAACCTCTTAAGACTAGAAATCTTACTTACGACCAACTACATGCTCTAGGTGCAATATACGAGACTTGTACACATCGTACAACTAATAGAAAAAAGAACAGGGCTAATTAAATGGAGATTAGATAATCGTCATCATTGACCTTATATTCACAATATGTTGCAATGTATGGCTGCTTATTATCCGTAATTTTAATTAATGCATCCTGAAGTTTATATTTTAATTATACCTGGTTTCGGTATCATTAGTACAACTATATCAGCTAGCTCTAACAAAAGTGTATTTGGTTATCTAGGTATGGTGTATGCAATGATGTCTATCGGTGTATTAGGATTTGTAGTGTGAAGCCATCATATGTACAGTGTAGGACTAGATGTGGATACACGTGCCTATTTTACTGCCGCTACTTTAATAATTGCAGTGCCTACAGGTATTAAAATATTTAGTTGATTAGCTACTTGTTATGGAGGATCTTTAGTATTAACACCTTCAATGCTTTTCGCTTTAGGGTTTGTGTTTATGTTTACAATAGGTGGATTAAGTGGAGTAGTACTTGCTAATGCTTCACTTGATATAGCATTCCACGACACTTATTATGTGGTAGCTCATTTCCACTATGTTTTAAGTATGGGTGCGGTATTTGCGCTATTTAGTGCTTGATACTTTTGAATTCCTAAAATGTTAGGTCTAGACTACAACAGAATGTTAGGAAAAGTCCATTTTTGAATCTTATTTATAGGAGTTAATGTAACGTTCTTCCCTCCTTTTTCCTGCATATAAACTATATTTAAAAATAAGATCAGGGAAATAAGAACCGTAGCACTTATTAAGTTTCAACCTTCGTAGGCATACCCTGTAGTCCTAAAAAAATGTTGAGGGAAGAACGTTACATTAACTCCTATAAATAAGATTCAAAAATGGACTTTTCCTAACATTCTGTTGTAGTCTAGACCTAACATTTTAGGAATTCAAAAGTATCAAGCACTAAATAGCGCAAATACCGCACCCATACTTAAAACATAGTGGAAATGAGCTACCACATAATAAGTGTCGTGGAATGCTATATCAAGTGAAGCATTAGCAAGTACTACTCCACTTAATCCACCTATTGTAAACATAAACACAAACCCTAAAGCGAAAAGCATTGAAGGTGTTAATACTAAAGATCCTCCATAACAAGTAGCTAATCAACTAAATATTTTAATACCTGTAGGCACTGCAATTATTAAAGTAGCGGCAGTAAAATAGGCACGTGTATCCACATCTAGTCCTACACTGTACATATGATGGCTTCACACTACAAATCCTAATACACCGATAGACATCATTGCATACACCATACCTAGATAACCAAATACACTTTTGTTAGAGCTAGCTGATATAGTTGTACTAATGATACCGAAACCAGGTATAATTAAAATATAAACTTCAGGATGCATTAATTAAAATTACGGATAATAAGCAGCCATACATTGCAACATATTGTGAATATAAGGTCAATGATGACGATTATCTAATCTCCATTTAATTAGCCCTGTTCTTTTTCTATTAGTTGTACGATGTGTACAAGTCTCGTATATTGCACCTAGAGCATGTAGTTGGTCGTAAGTAAGATTTCTAGTCTTAAGAGGTTAAAAATGAGTAAAGCAATTTGGGCATTGATCTGAATATTTATCTACATCAAAATCAAACCTAAAGCAACATATTTCTAATCCTTTTAGCCCTAACTATCCTATTTACCCGTCCATCATTATAGCAATATTACACTTTTCTCCCATTTGTTCTAATAGCTTATGCCAACTTTTACCTGTTTTACATTTTACTAATGCAATAAGGTAAGGTAAGGTAAGGTAAGAGAGAATAAGGTACAGTTACAAGGAATACAGTATAATCTGGAGGAACATTATCAGCCTGATTAAACTCAGGAGTTTTCACCCATTTTACATTATGTGTTTCATTAAAATAATAAGGTATAATAGCACTAAATAGCCTAGAATAGTCACATTCTAATAAGACTTTTCCATAGTTAACCTTATTTACAACCTTATTAACCACATCCCTAATATAATGACAATAAAAAACACCAGAAGAAATACAAGGCTGATTGCAAAAGTTATGAGTTTTACCTGGAGTAAAACTGTTTTTTCATTATATTTAATAATAAATACAAACCAATTTGTAATTTAAATAAGTGGACTCTATCTTCATCTTCTATTTTTTAATAATAAAGACAAACCAATTTGTAATTTAAATAAGTGGACTCTATCTTCATCTTCTATTTTTTAATAATAAAGACAAACCAATTTGTAATTTAAATAAGTGGACTCTATCTTCATCTTCTATTTTTTAATAATAAAGACAAACCAATTTGTAATTTAAATAAGTGGACTCTATCTTCATCTTCTATTTTTTAATAATAAAGACAAACCAATTTGTAATTTAAATAAGTGGACTCTATCTTCATCTTCTATTTTTTAATAATAAAGACAAACCAATTTGTAATTTAAATAAGTGGACTCTATCTTCATCTTCTATTTTTCAAACTGAGTAGGGTTCATGGAACCTATTTCACTTATTACTAAACCTAAGCCAATTATTATAAAGTACACCTTTAACTGGAGCTTTATAAGCTTTAAGCTTAATCATACTATAATATTCCTTAACTAAAAGTAAACGATTATGTTTTACAGACTTAGAACTATGTATTTTAAAGTAATCTAAAACTAGTCTAATGTCTTTCTCTGATTGCACACTTCATATAAAGTAGCCATTTTTAGATGGATCAAAAGATATCTCACCTCCAAAATTAACCATAAAATGCGTAACATCTTCCTGCAATTCATTAGTTACAGATATAGTTAGCTGAGGTATATCATTTTTAAGATCAAAACCAATAGTACCCTTAGCATCGAAAAACCCAGAGAATCAAGCGTTATATTTATTTAAAATATAGGGAGTTTATAAAAGGTATATTAAGTACATTACATACTTTGTGTAATTGAATTAATCTGGCTGTGTGTCTTACATTACCATTTATACGATTAATTAAATCAACCATACCCTGTTTATTGTGTAAATGTCAACGTATTGTGCGTAGACCCACCAAAGGTTTAATAAAACCGCCTAATTTGTTTTGAATAAAACGTAATAAATTTTCATCCCACGAAGATACGGTAATATCACATCTAGTGTATTCTATCTTACTAACTTGTAAACTACCATTAGCATCTATAACTCCAGCTAATCATTGGTTAAAATAAGTGTCTTTTGAAGATGTTGCGCGTGTAGTCTCTGAGGTTCCTACTAAGTTAGAAAATTGCTTTCTACCTTTGGTTACCTGCTGATTAAATTTGTCATCTTTCGTAGTTTTAACCGCCATGGCTGGCAATACTGCCAGACTTACATAACTAGTATACGATAAAAAAAAATCCTCCCAGCATATAGCGCAATTCATACTTAGATTCACACCTAAGTAGGGCCATAAACCAAAAAATCAAAATAAATGTTGGTATAATATAGGATCCCCTCCACCAGCTACTTCGAAGAATGAAGTGTTAAAATTTCTGTCAGTTAAAACCATAGTTATACCCCCAGCTAATACGGGTAATGATAGTAGTAATAATACTGCTGTAACTACCACTGCTCAGCCAAATAAAGCTAGTTTGTGTAATCTTATACCCGGGCTTCTCATATTTAAAATTGTAGTAATAAAATTCATTGCACCTAGTAAACTACTTATCCCTGAAAGGTGTAAGGCGAAAATAGCTAAATCTACACTAGGTCCACTGTGACTTTGAATACCAGACAATGGGGGATATAAAGTTCACCCTGTACCCGCACCATTTTCAATAGTACTAGCAAAAATAAATAAAACAAGACTAGGTGGAAGTAATCAGAAACTTATGTTATTTAATCTAGGAAATGCCATGTCAGGACCACCAACTAACAGTGGAAGTAGGAAATTCCCAAATCCTCCTATTAAAGCAGGCATAACCATGAAAAATATCATAAGAATAGCATGTGCAGTTATTATACTATTATAAAGTTGATTATCTGCTATGTATTGAACTCCTGGTCCTGAAAGTTCAAGCCTTATTAATACAGAAAAAGCTGTTCCAAGCAAACCTGAAAATAAGGCAAAAATAAGGTATAAAGTCCCTATATCTTTAGCATTACTAGATAAAGATCAACGTTCTCATCATAGATTTATATTTGTTAATAAAAAAATTAATTTTTTATTCTTATTATTATTATTATTCTTCTTTAAAATTTTTATTTTCTTATGGATCTTTATCTTTCTTTATGTCTAGATTTTGCTTCAAAAAAAAATCAATTTTTTTTTACTTCTAGATCTTTCTTCTAGATATTAGATATTTATCTTTCTTTAGTTCTAGATTTTACTTCAAAAAAAAATCTATCTTTTTTTACTTTTAGATCTTTTTTCTAGATCTTTATCTTTCTTTAGTTCTAGATTTTACTTCAAAAAAAAAATCTATCTTTTTTTACTTCTAGATCTTTTTTCTAGATCTTTATCTTTCTTTAGTTCTAGATTTTACTTCAAAAAAAAAATCTATCTTTTTTTACTTCTAGATCTTTTTTCTAGATCTTTATCTTTCTTTAGTTCTAGATTTTACTTCAAAAAAAAAATCTATCTTTTTTTACTTCTAGATCTTTTTTCTAGATCTTTATCTTTCTTTAGTTCTAGATTTTACTTCAAAAAAAAAAATCTATCTTTTTTTTTACTTCTAGATCTTTTTTCTAGATCTTTATCTTTCTTTAGTTCTAGATTTTACTTCAAAAAAAAATCTTTATTTGAGGTCTTTCTTTATGATTTTTACCGATACACCTCTCTAGGTATTAATACTGAGTTGGAGAGATTTTTTTTTTTATAATTTATATAAATAACGATTTAAAGATAAATTAAAAAATTAACTATTATGTGTACTTTTAGACGTGTAGTATTATTTTATAAATTAAAAAAAAAAATGTTATTTAAGAGCTATGAGATTTGAACTCATATTACAATGATTAAAAGTCACTCACTTTGCCCTTAAATTAAGCTCTCTAAAAAAAAATGTTATTTAAGAGCTATGAGATTTGAACTCATATTACAATGATTAAAAGTCACATACTTTGCCCTTAAGTTAAGCTCTCTAAAAAAAATGTTTTTTATTAAAAAAATATGTAAGGAATAGGTGACTTGAACCCCTAACCTACCGTGTGTAAAACGGTTGCTCTACCAATTAAGCTAATTCCTTCTTAGTTTTAATTTTTAAAAATAATAGTAAATTTAAATTATTGTTATAAAAAAAAAAAAAAAAAAAAATTTTAAATTTATAAAAATGTCTTTACTCTTTACTCTTATAGGATAGATATTAGAGTTTTCATTATAAATGTATTAAATTAATAAGCTATGAGCACCTTTTTAATTATTAATTCTTAATTTTATAGATTACTTCCAAACCAATCTTATATATGTATTACCATTTATTTTATTAGTTCATTTGCATATACCACATTATAAAAATACTGATTTTTTTTTTTACAGGGTTTTTCATATTTAATAACATTATTTGTACTAATTTTAAAATTCTTAATGCATGAAATTAATGTTCTAACCAGTTGAACTACTCGGGCTTTTAATGGAAAAGGTAAATACTTATTTTACCCTTTATTTAGAAAGGTCACGCAAGATATTAAAAGATTATTAAAATATATTAATGCAGTAAAAAAAAAATAGTCTTTGCATAAATTAACTTTTAAAGTTAATTTTTATTAAAAAAAATTTTTTTTTTTTAGTAAAAACTACTATCCCATCTAAAAGTTAGATTAATTTATAAAATAAATTATTACTTCTAAGCTAAAATAGTAATATACAAATATATTTTTCATAAAGATTAAAATATAGAAGTACCAATATTGTAACTATATTTTTCTTATTAAATGATAAATGTACTTTAAAACTATATATACACATAGTTTAATTATAAATTAAAAAAAAAAAATTCTTAAAAAATATGGGTCTAAACATAAATATTATTATACAATATCTATAAAATGCAAGTATAATTTACCAGCTTTTAAATCTAATTGATAGTTTTAAGTTAAAAGATATGTTAGAATACCTAATAAACTTGTAGCTAAAAAATTGTTTCTATAAACCCTAGAAATTTTGTTCCAAAGTAATAACAATAACAATAACCATAAACTCCATCTTTTAAAGTAGATTTTAAACTTAATAC